>JAUEJK010084767.1:0-11799 GCA_032274865.1 Eryngium alpinum | reverse complement strand
TTGATGAAGTTTTTGATCTCTTTTTCTTTTGAAACGCATATTTTTCTTCCCTTTCATCTTGATCTCCAACGTCCTTCTGCTTTTTATCAGAAGCTTCATTGTTGGTATCGCTAGTAGGTACAGTATTTGCGCTAACACCATGATCCGAAGAATCCAATTGTTGTTGTGAAGATGACATATCTTTGATAATATATGAGCTAACTGTTCTCTGAAAGAGAAAAAAAAATGGTCAAAAAATAATAAATATATACACTTCAATAGCATATTAGTCCATTCATATTCAAAACATAGTAGCAAATGTATATTTTTCGATTAAAAATAAAAGAATAAAATAAATTCTCATAACAATAGACACAAAATATGTCATAGATATACCATTGACATTTCGTCGAACACATGGTGGGCATCATAAAGAAACACATATATGTATATTCGATCACACTAAATAAAATACCATCATACAAGAATATGAAATATTTAGGATTAATAGATCTTAATCTACCTATTAACATAAAAATCTAAATTAGGAACTAAAAATTGAGATATAGTTAAGATCTTTTCAGTAAGTACTCTGGGGAGTTTAAAAATGGAATAAACTTAAAAGAGATGAACAATATAGAGTTAATATGGTAAAAATTGATGTATAGAGATATTAATAGAAGGATTTTCCAATAAAACTTGAGCAGAGAACACACATATAGAAAAGATATACTTACATAAGTAAATCAAAGAAGAGAGATGAGAGCTGCACAATTTGCAGAACCGTGGCAGTGGAAGAGTCGGAGAAGTAGTGCGTATACCAGAAGATTGATTGAAATATTATATAAGTTTTATCTTTTTGTTTACTTAAGGCTATTTAAGTAAATTATAATAAAAGAATATATATATATATGTGTGTGTATATATATATAAGTTATATAAAAATATATGTAAATATATATATATATATATATATATATATATATATATAATAAAAGCTCGATTAAGCTCGCGAGCTGCACGAGTCGAGTACTTTTAAGCTCGAGCTCGGCTCGATAAAGTATTCGAACTGTTCGAGCTCGGGCTCGGCTCGATTATCAGCGAACCGAATTTGAATATTATACGAGTCAAACTCGAATAGCTCACGAACAGTTTGACTCGCTTACACTCTAGGTCACCCCAACCCCACAATTCTGGGTGCTCCACCACCATTCTTAGATCCACCACAACACAGTCATTCGAGTGCTCGTACCATCCGTACCAATAGCAATGATATGCAAGGGACCCCTCCGGGAGGATCCCATCCAACTCTTGAAGAATTGGAGAGAAAAAAAGAAGGGGCGTTAAGAGAAAAGGTTACAACTGCTCGCTGACCTAGAGGCTCTAGAGAAGGAACAACTGGAGGACGGAAAGAGGTAGGGGGCAGACACCACTCTGATGGGGGAGAAAGCTAATCCCCAAATCGTGGCGCAAGGAGACTAAGGCGATAAAACCCTGACGGAGGCAGGTATGAGGGCTATGATCACCCAGAAGATGAAGGAGTTCGTGGAAAGAGAGAAAGTTGTTAACAAAAACAAGAACAAGGAGAAGTCCAAGAATAGGGCTACCTCCAAGATACAGAGGACGGAAGGACACAATCCTGAAGTTGCTAATCAGGATCCTGCCAATCCTGACCCCCCGTTTATTGATGAGATTGTGAAAGCAAAGGTCTCCACTAAGGTGAAGATTCCGGCAATAAAGAAGTACAATGGGAAGGGAGATCCCAATGCCCATATTCGCTCATTTAATGACGCTCTGCTATTCCGACATGTTAATGACGCCACCAAGTGCCGAGCTTTCCCGGCTACTCTTGAGGAAGATGCACAAAGGTGGTACGCTAGTCTAATCGATTGTTTCCTTCTCGGACCTTGTGCAGAAGTTTACGAGTCAATTCATCAACGGAAGGACACATGCTAGAAGCTCTGAAACTTTGATGAACATAGTCCAAGGCCCAGGAGAAACCTTGAGAGAATACATTGATCGATTCACCAGTCAGGCTGGGAAAGTAGCCGATCTGAACCAATTTGTGGCCATGGTAGCCATGCAACGAGGGACGACCAACGAGGCTCCCCAGATGTCATTGGCCAAAAAGAAACCGTCTAATATGCAGGAGTTGCAAGATAGGGCAGACAAGTATATCTCGAAAGATGACACATTGAAGAAGATAGTAAACCAAGACGATGGTAAAAAGCGCAAGGAGGTTGAAAATAATGAGTAAGATCAAAAGAAGTCCAGAATGGAGGTGCCCTCCAGGAGATCTGATAGGAGGGTTATGACCTACTCTTCTTTGAATACCACTCGAAGCCAAATACTCATGGAAATCGAGAAGGAACCGTACGCAAATGGCCACCAGAGATCAAGATTGATCCAGCCAAGAAGAACAGAAAGTACTAGTTCTGTTTCCATAAGGATTATGGTCATGATACCGAGGACTGCCAGAGTCTCAAAGACGAGATAGAATTCTTGATCAAGAAGGGACGCTTGGGAAGATTCGTGAAGAAAGATGCATCTGGAGGAGAGATAGAGGTCCGAACTCCAAAGGAGGAGGTCAAGCAAGGGGGCACCAATTATGGTGATAGAAGGAGGTTCTAGCATGTATGGAACCAGTCACCGATCACAGAAGGCCTACATCAGGGAGGTCATGAACATTGGAGAGCCGAGCAAGAGGGCTCAGATTGAGCAAGTGGTTTCTTTTGACAATCGAGACATGGAGGGGATTCGGTATCCTCACGAGGACCCTTGGGTCATTATGCATGTGATAGGCAACACCCCGGTAATGAAAGTGCTAGTAGACATTGGAGTATCCATTGACATTCTTTTCTATAGAGTCTTTCTAAAGATGGGTTACCAGGATAACTAACTCACACCCTCGGCCATATCCATATTCGGATTTAATGGGCAGGAGGTCTCTATCGAAGGAAACGTCAAGCTCCCAATCACTCTGGGATAATGTTCTACTGAAGCGGAGCAGATGGCGAACTTCATGGTGGTAAAGGCGTCATCCGCCTACAATGCCATATTGGGAAGAGTCGACTTACATCAATTCAAGGTCGTGGCCTAGTTATCACTTGAAGGTGAAGTTTTCGACAAAGAATGGGGTAGACACTCATGCTAGAGATTAGAAGATTGGGAGAGCATGTTCAATTGAGGCTATCAGAAGCGGAATCGCTCGGGGGCAAGTGTTGTACTTGAATGACCGCCAAGCAGAGGATCAGAAGCTGAACCGCTGGGGGGAAAGGGTTGTACTTGAATGACCGCCAACCGAGGATCCTCGAGGAAAGGAGAGTCAGAAAGCTATTCCCAAGATCGGGGAGCCATGTGGAATTGACATCAACGTAGAAAACATGATGCTGGAAGGAGTCTTAGTGAACGAGGGGACATCGATAAACGTACTATTTTATGACACTTTTCGTCGATTGGGATATCTAGACATTCACATGAGTTGGGACTTTGGGGCCATCTTTGGTCTGGCTAATAAGGACGTTTGGATAGAAAGGAGTATCCCCTTAGTTGTGACCTCAGGAGTACCTCCCTATTAGGTTACTTAAGTGTTGACATTTATGGTCGTCAAGGCGTGAACTACATATGCTGCAATACTAGGAAGACCAATGTTGCAAGAACTCAGTGCTAAGGTTTCAAGAGCCGTGGCTACATTAAGTTTTCCCACACAAGAAGGGACAAAAGAAATCCAGGGTTAATATCGGACAATCTCAGAAGAGAGGCACCACTCATTCATGACAGAGACATGGAATTTTCAATGATGAAGGTAACCTGTACTCGACGTACCCTCGAGGGGAGCAAGGAATTGAGCAGTCCATTTATAAAGAGAATCCAATCAATGTAGCTACCTCAAGGCTTTGACACAAGCCACTTGCCTTACTACGATGGGATGACCGATCCCATACTTTATCAGCAGGAGTTGTCTCGAGTGTTGGGGAAGGAAATCGCTGAGGATCTCAAGTGCAAGATACTTCTCTTAACTTTGAAAAGTTTGGCTTATCGATGATAAAAGAAGTTGCCCGAGAAGGTGTTTACTATTATCGAGACATGAAGCGCAGGTTTATAGAAGCCTGGGGAGAAGTCGATTTTATTTCCATCAAACGATAATTACAAAGATGCTACTGATACAAAATAAAGAAAATGAAAAAGGGTAAATCTAGGGGTTCTACTCTCGCGAAGATTCCTCGGTGTCTGAGGGAGCCTCAACCTTCTCCACGGGGCAACTTAGAGAAGTCAGATCCATAGAAGGGAGCATCATCCCAAGCGAATGCATCATTTAATCCCAACTCTCGTTGTATTCCCGAGAGAGCATCCTCTCCAATGTCTTCTTCTTTCTCTCCTCGTATGCCTCCGACTTGAGGAAGCATCGAATGACTTGCTGATCATGAGCTTTCTTCTCACACTGAAGACGGTTCTCCTCCACACCTAGATTCTGTTTCTTTTGGAGAAGTTGCTCGGTCCAAGCCTTAGAAGAAGATATCTGAGCCTTTAATTCAGACTCGCGAAGACTATTCTTTGGGGATGCAGCCCACAGTTGGCCTATTTGATGGACACCTACTTGCAAGTAACAGTTCAACTGCAGAAAAGATGAAGAAGAAAAGAGATTCAGTGTTTACCTATGCCAGGGATTGAGCTCCTTGAAGGCTGATGTTGGAGGGACTCAAAGACTCAATCAAGTTCTTATCCCAGAGGGTGATGGACCCTTCAGACCACTCCAGGGCAAGAATCGGATGCCCCATCATAGAGTCCTTATTCAGGATCCCCCAGTTACCGACGAAGATGGCGTCTTCGGAGGGAGAAGCAGACTCAGACACACTTTGATGACGAATGGTTTTTTTAAGAAGCACCACCAAGAGGAGCCCTCGCTCAGACAGTCCTCTTGTGAAGCATAACTATGACGAGCTCTACAGCTGTAACAAAACGAGAAAAATGTTAGTCCTCGAGAGATGTAGGACAACAAGATAACTAAGGATATTGCCTTCTGGCGAAAGGGTGCTCAACCCAAGTTCTTTATACTTGTCTATCCCAAGGACAGACATATAGTGGACAGAGGAACCCCCATCCTAAAGAAGCTTCATGGTCTCCTCCTCGAGGCTCAGCTTCAATTGTTTGACAAGCCCATCGGGGGCTTCACCGAAGGAAGTTCAAAATCGAGACTTTTATTTGCCCCGCACGTTAGCGGATGAAGAAGTATTCGTACTTCCAGCCCGTAAGAGACTCAGGCATAAAAGCTGTAGAGAAGATAGGAGAAGTATTATTACGATGTTGGATAGTAATCCACCCCTCCAGAGGGCACATCTCTTAAACTTGAATATCTTGCGAAAGATACCTACCGTGGTCTCAATTCCCTTGATCTTGCACAACCACAAGAAGGTATGGATAGTCTTGTATCCCTTCGCGGGCAGCTGGACCGGAGATATGCGCGCCTCAGCCAAAAGGCGGCGGGTGGGAGAGTGGAATAGAATGTGGAGCCTGAGAGCAGGGAACTCCTTGAAGACACATAGAAGACTGTTCCATGAGCATGGACGATTGGTAGGAGAGGGAAAGACTATCTCGTAGTCACCAATGATGTCAAAAGCTCGAGCCAAGTGCCCAATATCACCAGCAGAGAAAGTGTTCGGGAGAATGAATGATTCCACATCGAGAGTGACGGTGAAGTCAATATGAGGAAGAGCAAGCAAATTGCCCAAAGAAACACAACAAGAGCGCCCAAGAGATGTAAAAAACAATTCCTTGACTTCAAATGCCTTGGAAATACACATATCATAACGCCTAAGAGGCAAGGAAATACACGCATTGGCTTAGAACGCCAAGGGGGTATGGTAACACTTGAAGATGAAACGCCCAGAGCGTAAACTCATCGACCCCTTGGCGCCAGACGCCAAGGAAGTAGTATACACAAGAGTCAAAATGCCAAAGTAGGCTACATATGAAGCTCTTTGGCGTCCCACGCCAAGGAGGAATCCAAATGTGATCCCTAAACCTCCACGGTTGGGAAGAATAAAGCTTCTTGGCGTCCCACGCCAAGGAGGAGGAATTCAGAGAGGCTAAAATTCCAAAGTATCATAGAGATGAGACTCCTTGGCGTTCGACGCCAAGGGGGATTATTTTATCGTACTGAAAATGCCATGATAGGCAACACATGAAGTCTCTTGGCGTCTAAACGCCAAGGAGGATCATTAAAGAAAACCTTAGACCGTTAAGGTTAGGTAAGACGAAGCTTCTTGGCATCCCACGTCAAGGAGAAACCCTCACACAATCCCTACACCGCCAAGGTGAGGAAGGAAAAGGCTCTTAGGCGTCTCACGCCTAGGAGGATACACTTTGGCGCTTTCAAGCCACAAAACGAGATGGATAGTAACTCCCTTGACCAAGAAGGGACTCCATGAGATATCAAAAATGTCAAACATGCTCCCTAGCATGCCTCTTAGGCCTCCCGCGCCAAGATGAGGTAATGGAAGCCCTTGGAAAACGCCAAGGCAAGGAAGTAGGAACCTCTTAGGCATCCGCGCCAAGGAGTACTCTTTGTTAGACCCTCAAAATGCCAAACACGACTCGTACAAACACTCATTGGCGCCAACACCAAGGAGCTTCTTCATTATCATAGGGAAACGCCAAGTAAGGTATTGAGAAGCTCCCCATTGGCGCCAACGCTAAGAACGAAACGTAATGCTCTATAAAAATGCCAAGATAGGCTCGCAACACACTCCTTGGCGTTGGGACGCCAAGGAGGTATCTCAACTCTCCCTCCAAAATGCCAAGGTGGCTTGTAGACGGATCGCTTGGCGTCCCACCGCCAAAGAGAGGTAGTCCGGGCCGAAATCTTTATAAGCCCCGATTTTTGGTATGAGACGAATCATATGTCCATGAAATAAATTACCCCGAAAATATGGGGGCAACCCAAAAATAGGGTCCGAAACATTAAGGCCCAAGTCGGCACGATCCGGATCCGAACCAGAATAAAACTCGAGTTAAAACAAGCCCAATACGGCAAAAGCCCAAAGCGGCATGACTCAACCAAGGAGGTGCAGAAACCCTAGAATAAATATAGGTAATTCCAAATAAGGGAGTGAATCCTTCTAGCTAAATCAGGCAATGATTCCTAGATAGGGTAGAAAACCCTAATATTAAGCGGCAAGAAAGAAGAAATAAGGTAAAACCTACTTACCTTCTGAATATGATTCTAATTCCTACTAGACATCAGAAAACCTAATCCAAGCCTATATAAAGGGGATTAATTCTCATAATCAGGTTGGAATTTTAACTCCAACGCAGAGAATACACATATTCTACCGTTACTCATTCTTGCACCCGAGTCCTCCCTACGGGACCACCCCGCCGGTTTTTGTAGGTTTTTTGGCGATCGTTTGTGGAGTTCGAGGAGATCATATTCCGGGATTCTTCTAATAGGTACGCTTTATTTTAGTTCGTTATTTTGATCTATAACACTGACTAAATTATTTCACTATAATCTATAAAGTGTTGCATTATGTTCATAAAGTATTGTAGTTATTTTCGATATATAAATATATATTTTTTTGAAACAAGGTAATTTTTTTTCAGCACTACCTTAAATTATAAATTTGTTGCTTTTCAAAGTTAAGGCAATGGAAATATAGGTACAATTTTAAAATTCTAAAATATATTATCTTACTCTAACTTTAATGAAATTGACGTATAATATAATAATTCATAATTCTTTAAAATAGGTCATTTCTGGTATAATAATCAGACTTTTTTTTTAGAATTAAAGTTTTGTTCATATTTTTTTAGTTTTCATCTTTCTAGTGTCATTGGACATTCTTTTCCTGCAATTCAATATTAGAGTATATTTTAGTTATGCCATTCTTCCTAAAATATTATCTAGTAGATTATCATTTAGCTCATCCATTATTTCAACCTCTTAACTATTATAGTAAGAGTAATTTGCATATCGGTAGCCAGAAATGTTTCGGTTTCCCGATATGGTGATTAGACTTTATGTTTTACAAATCAGTGGCTAAGAATTGGTACCACTTTTCAAAAAGGTGGTTGCCATTAAATATGAAACTAACAGAGTTAAAAATTCAAAATTTTGAAATAGAGTAAATTACAATTTGCACCCTCGTATATTATTTTATTTACAGTTTGAATATAATATTTTTTTTAAAAAAATTAAAATTATTATATATTTCTTAATTTTTCCAAAATAATTTATTTGTAATATAAATATATAACATACATATTATTTTTAAAATTTTTATATTAATAATATTTTTTTATTTTGTATAAAATTTAATTTATATAATACTTACATTAATATATATAAATTATTATATATGTGCTTATATTTATATAAATTTAATATAAATATTATATATTGATAAATAAGTATATTGAATAAATAAATTATTCTAAAAAAAATAAGAAATATATAATTATTTTAAATTATTTTTTAAAAATATTATATTTAAATTGTAAATAATATAATATATGAGGGTGCAAACTGTAATTTACTCTATTTCAAAATTCTAATTTTAACTACGTTAGTTTCATATTTAACGGTATCCACCTTTTAAAAAAGCGGTACCAATTCTTAGCCACCGATTTGTAAAACATAAAGTCTGGCCACCATATCGGGAAAGCGAAACATTTCTGGCCACCGATATGCAAATTACTCTTCACCTATGATAACCTTTTGGTACAACCCCTACACCTTCACTTTCACCTTCAGAAAGATCATCATCTTCATTTAATTCCATTTCTGTACCATCTTCATTAACCCCTGAAGCTAAGTGATCTATCCTTGTATGCATGATTTGACCTTCATGGGATTTATCCTTAGCTTCAGTTTCAGCTTCTTTGAGGACTTCTAGAGCTATTTCCAGGATTTGAGCACCTGTATCTAATTCATTTCCAACCAAGCTTAGAGAAGCCTTAGTGGCTTCAGCCAAAGTGGCTGGTATTGCACCTGTAAAGTCACCCATTATTCCTCCCACACTAAATTATGGATCACTCAGCTCACTGGCTTCTAAGCCTTTATTTGCACTCATCCCCAGCTCACTGGTTATGCTAACAACCTTCTCACACACTCTCTCTTTTGACAAAGCTATCTCTTTGGTTGAGCTTTGCTTCTCTCCACTCATTTTTGTACTCTCAGCCTCACTTGTGTTTGTCCTATTAGGGTCCCCATTGGCTGTGGAATCTTATTGAGCTAGTCCCAACAAGGCATTTACCACTGAATGATCAGTAGGAGATTATAGATCAGGTGCAATATGTCCCAGAGGTAAAATAATATAACTTTGGGAGGCTTCATTTTTCAAAGTGGTTCTATTATCCCCTGACACACCTGGCACAACATTCAAAGAATTATGTGTACCTTGATCTACAATCTCGTGAGAATCACCTATGGCCTGACCTCTATAAGGAGAAGATTGCAAAAAAGAAGAAGGATCTATGGCCATATGATCATGTTCAATTGGCTCCTCAATGATTGGAAAAAGTTGAGGATTTAATACTTCTGAACCAAAGATTTGATTCATGACATCTGAAGTGAGTATGGAGGAAGAAAAGAAGGAATTGGAGAAGAAATAGATTTGGGCTGAATCATAGAGTGTGGAGGTGAATCATCAACAGAAGTTGTGACCCTAAGTGCATTATTACTCACATTTGTGGTTGTTTGTATGGTAGTTACCTCGCATGTGCTATTTGTCCTGGGCCTATGACTATTTTTAATAGACACATCTTGTTGGGAAGATGTGTCTAGCAATATGTTAGTGCTCTTTTTAACCTCCATAGCTTGTTGGGAAGCTATGGATTGATTGGCTTTGGTTCCCTCAAGTTTGGTCATCCCCTTCAACTTCTTTCCCTTATTTCCCCTGACCACACTCTCTAACTTACCACCCTCAATGTCATATTAATCTATCAAAACTCCACTGGTTCTTTTCTTGCCCTTGGACTTTTGAGAGGTCTTGGGTTCGGCTTGAGATTGGATAAAGGAAGAAAGTGGTGCATCAAGGGTAGGATTAGACTGTGTAATGGTCTGATCCATAGATTCATGAAAAGAAGAAGACTGAGGTTGAGAAGGAGAAGAGGGATTAGAATCTACATGTATCATGTGAGGAGAAAATATAAGAGGATCCTTGCATTTGGAATTCTTCATTACCTCTGTAAATAACCTATTTGTTTGGTAGAAGCAATCTATGGTTAAGAGATCTCTATTGCTATCATTGATCTCTGGGTTTTGGATGGTGGGCATTTGGTGGTCAATGATCATTTGGATAAACCTGGTATAATATATATCTTTTGACCTTTAGTTATGGGTATTAAGATTTAAAACTAGGTCATCAAAGATATAGCTACCAATATCAAAATTCACATTGTTGAACATAACATAGAATATTTTGAGGGTGAGGGAGGTTATGGTATCATAATTTGACACTTTTCCAGTACAAACTTTAGTGATGGTATAACAAAGATAAGACACCTCTACACTACAGTTAATCCTTTTTAAATTCTTAAACATAACATCTTCAGGTTTATCAGTCTTATATCCCTTTTCAATCAAAAAATTAATGAGGTCTGAATCCTTAAGGAGTTGAGCAAAGTTGCCAGATAGCAAACCCAAGGCATGATTGATAATTCTAGAATCTATACTAACAGTTATATTCTTGATAGTATACTAAATAGAAGAAATTTTTACCCCATCAAATGCATCTTTGAATACTGCAGAGGTCCAAAAGGCATGGAGAGATGCTTTGTAGATGGTGGGTCGATAAAAAATGGCCTTTCTTAAGGAGAATTGTGTAGATACTTCATGATTGGTTGCAACTTTTCTAGCGCATCCTCCACAATTGAATACCCAACATAGTTATTGGTTGGAGCACGAAGACCATCAGCAATAATTTGATGTTGAGTTGGAGCCATTTCTAATTGATTTTGAAGAAGAAGAAGAACTGAGATTCTTTAGCAAAGAGAAGAGGTGTGAGAGCTAATTTTGCAAAAAAAAAATTGCGTAAGGGGAAAATGAAGTACAAAATCAATTTATACTTTAGAAATCTCCGCACCCAATTGAATTGCAATAGTTAGCAAAAAAGATAACTACATATTTACCGTTATACCTTTATGTCCGTTATTCTCGTATGGGGATAATATCCACGTACGGGGATATAAGCATAAGGGGTTAACAACATATGGGTATAAGTGAAAAGCATATAGGTTTAATTCATTCCAACTTTAACCAAGCATTAAGATAATTTAATTCATTCATACAATCATTTTAAGTGATTAATTATGTAAATAATATGTTATATAACAATATCGTTCACAAAATTAATTTAAACAATCTCATGAAAACTAGATATTCATTGAACAAGAGGGTCATGGGTTCAGCATACATAACATAATTCTAAAGACTTTAAGTTATGATAATTCATATATTTCACCCCATGTTCACCATTCCTAGTTCTGCAATAAGCTTGTTGAAAGTTATTTCATCAAGAGATTTGGTAAAAATGTTTGTAACATGTTCATTAGTGGGAACAAAATGTAGTTCTATATCACCATTAATCACATGCTCTCTGATGAAATGATACCTTATTTCAATGTGTTTGGTTCTGATTGTAGCACGGGATTCTCAGCAATTGCAATAGCACTTGTGTTGTCACAAAAGATTGGAATTGCTTTGAGACTGAATCCATAATCCATCAACTGATTCTTTATCCATAAGATTTGTGCACAACAACTCCCAGCAACAATATATTCAGCCTCTGCAGTTGAAGTAGAGATTGAATGTTGCTTCTT
>JAUEJK010084555.1:0-11804 GCA_032274865.1 Eryngium alpinum | reverse complement strand
ACTGTGACAATAGTTTGTTTGTTTATCATGTTGATAAGCAATTTGTTACAGTCCTGATTTATGTGGATGACATACTTCTCACAGGCAGTTCTAATCAAATCATTCAACAAGTCATCATTTATCTCAACTCTCATTTTAAAGTCAAGGACCTTGGTTCAGCTAAGTACTTTCTAGGAGTGGAGCTTATTAAAAACCCTAGTGGTATCTATATAACTCAAAGAAAGTATACTATGGATATTCTTAATGATACTGGGCTTTCTGGAGCCAAACCCTCTTTAATTCCAATGGAACAAAATCACACCTTGCTTGACAATCACAGTGATTTCATAAATGAAGCTGATAAAACTGTATATAGGAGATTAGTGGGCAGGCTCATCTATTTGACAATCACAACACCTGACATTGCATACTCAGTTCAAGTCTTATCTCAATTCCTTGTATCTCCTAGAGTGGATCACTTACAAGCTGCATTCAAGCTAGTGAGATTCTTAAAACAAACAATAGGTCAAGGTCTCATGTTCTCGGCTTTAACTTCATGTTCTCTTAATGCCTATTGTGATTCTGATTGGGGTGGCAACAAAGAATCCAGACAATCTTTAACATGTTATTGTAGTCAATTTGGATCTTCTCTCATTTCTTGGAAATGCAAAAAGCAACCTGCAGTCTCAAGGAGTTCTTCTGAAGCTAAATATAGAAGCATAGCTGATACTTGCTGTGAATTAACATGGTTGCAGGTAGTTCTTAAAGAGTTTGGTATTGCAAATCGTATTCCTATTCCTCTATACTGTGACAACAAATCAGCCTAATATATTGCTTCCAATCCAGTCTTTCAGGGAAGGACTAAGCACATTGAAATAGACTGTCATCTTGTGAGAGAAAAACTTCAACAAAGAATGATCAAGACTGCTCATATTGCTTCGAATTTACAACCTGCAGACATGCTTACAAAATCTCTCTTAAGAGCTCAACTACTCTCTTGCAGTTCCAAGTTGAATGTTTGTAATCTTTTCCAAACATTCAACTTGAGGGGGGATGTTACAAATATAGAAACTAATGCAAACAAAGAGTTGAATCTGGACAATGGAGATGTGCAGGTGCATGAGTGAACATGGACGTGCATGTAGACAATATTCACTCTCAAGCAAGCTGGCTGTGGTCCCAGAAAATGGCAGCTTAAATGCAAGAGATTCTGCTCAATAATTAGAGCATTATTTCAGCATCTTTTTCGTTATTACTCATGCTAATTTAGCAGCATTTCATTGGAGCATTTATGTGTCAATCTTTGCTGAGCTTTGTATAGGCTTATATATAGATTAGGAAGGTGTATTTTCATTAAGTTTGTACTGAACATTTTATGAGTTTGTTATGACTTAATAATAGTTCAATTTTCTCTCTAATCATTCATCATCTTCTTCTTCATTCCAAGGTTTATATCACTGAAAATTTCATGGTATCAGAGCCTCAATCGATCTCTGATCTTGTAGTTGTATCTCTTGATTTCGCTAGCTCTTGGATCTGAGTTTTTCAATGGTAAATCGAAACTATGCTCACATAGTAGCTACTCCTCCTCCTCCTCCTCCTCCACCTACATCCAACCACCACTGCAACTGTTGATGTTAACAGTCCATTTCACATTGATTCATCAGACATCCTGGTATTGTGGTAACTGAGGTATTGACAGATCAAAATTATCAACATTGGAGCAGAGCAATGAGAATTGCTTTATCTGCAAAAATGAAGCTAGGTTTCATTGATGGATCTGTGTCTAAACCTAATGAAGCTTCTAATAAGCTATCTTTATGGATTCGAAGCAATGATTTGGTAATATCATGGATTCTCAATTCTGTATCAGTGGAGATTAGAAAAAGTATTGTCTATATGAACATAAGCCCCACTTATGTTCCACCATGATTATTGCAAACTTTGACGCTTAATTAGACGGTATTTCACATGGAATAGCTGGACAATGAGATGGATTAAAAGTTATGGAACAGGAATAATTGAATGAGTAGATTTGCACAATTATTCTGGACAGGGGCGGACCTTAATGGTGGCAAATTGGGTCCATGCAAACCCCCCCACCCCACCCTATGTGTACTGACTCCTCAAATTATATAAAAGTTTGTTTGGGCCTTTCATATTTTCACAACAGTTCATTCGGCACCCCAATTCAAATGCATAATATTTCACTAGCCCCCCTAAAGTCTATGAAGTAAGCACTGCCACTGATTCTGGGAATCTACTTGTTTCATGTTGGTTGGCTAAAGAGCCAAAACTGTAGTCAATGGTTCTTCGAAGGATTCAGTTAACTGATAAGCGTCTAAGTAATCAGTTCTGGCTCAAACCATAAGTTGATCATTCTTGGCAATATGGGATGTTATAGTTATTATATTTCCTGCAATAACTTGTAAATATTGAGTGCAATTACCTCTGCTAATTAATTAATAAATCATAAATAGCAAATACAAGAATATATACCTAGTACTGAAGTCAGGCAAGGCCTGCTCGAGAAGGCAACCCTCCAACCAATATTAAATATAGTAAGAAAATGAGATACTAATCTCATTCATAGTTGTATAAACTCCTATTTAAAGGTGATTGGCTCCAGATTACCAAATGAATTCAAAAAAAATCAAATGCATGTTTAGAAAACTACTAATTTTTTTGTTTGAATTTCCTATCTAATCATTATTTTAAATGTCCTAATTGTCTTTCATTTATGAGGAACAGATTATGTATATATCCTTAGTTTGATTGATGGGTGAGTCTTGAGTTTTTGGTCTTGGACTTTATGTTGCTATAGTGCATCAAAGCCCTTCATGTGATTTGTGTTTTATAGGTAAGTTCCAGTTGTTTAAAGTCCAATGTGAAGGTAAACATAACATAAATTGAATACAAGAAAACAATGGCATGCAAAATCCAAACACATAAATCAATAATCTCCTATAAGGAAAACTAATATTTCTAATATCTGATTACAAAAGGTAATAAAGGTAAAAGGAACTGAAATCGTTTCAAATTCTATCACCTCTATCCTTATTTCATGCTGGTTGATTACTTGTAAGGCTAAAACATGCTGCTGCACTTTTTAGTTCATTCTCAGCTAGGTGGTCCAGAGACTGCCTTGTATTTTTCATAGATGATTCAGAGCTGCAAATAAATTCAAGACAATTAGCAAATCTAACTATTTCTCTTACCATATAAACTTAATCTTTCTCTTACCATATAAACTAGGAGCACTACTGAAAATTCACTAAAACAATGATCATTTTCTTATTTATTGCGATTCACTGTTATACACTATTATATAAATGAAGTTTAGTTTTCTCCAAATTCTTATATCTACGTCCAACACTAAATTAATCTTCATATAACAGTTTATAACGTAGAAAAAAGCCTTATATGTTAGGTTGTCATTCAGTGAATTATAATGATATATCATGCAATTTATTTTTATCACACAATATGCAATGCATCTACGTATCCTCCTATTTTTGAATTTTATCCTCATGCATCAAAAATTATTTACGGAATAGCAGTGTTATCTAACTCCACCCGGAAAAAGCTTTTTAATATAAAATTAGTCTAATTCTATTTTCAATTTCAATTTAGGATGGATATAGTAAATTATAAATCAGGGTATATATGAATTATTTTTATATATGTTGACGAAATTTTCTGTTCACAGATTATATATATATAGGCACTCAAAATCATTCAATGTTTTTTTTTCTGAATAAATCAATCATTCAATGTTAATTTGATAATTTTAAAAATCAAAATAATCTTCTCCGTATAATCTTCTCTATATCTTATCATATGAATACTATCCGAGCACTTGTAAAAGAATGCCCCAACTGGAACAAGCGACAAATTCTAAATGTATCTAACAAGTCATTTCATAGTTTCCTTGTTATTAAAGTTAAGTCCACAATATCGCAACAACTGGTTTACATGCACCATGCACCAGCTCACCTGAGTTTACTCGTTTGAGACTCTCTCAAAAGAAGAAGCATGACTCGGACAGAGAACGACTACAGAGACTCGGACAGAGTACAACTACAGGAAATAATTCATTAATTTATTGTTAAAATTCTTGAAACTCTTTTCAAATATATGGATGGAAAAAATATTACCTGCAGCTTTTAAATATGGACAATATTTAGACGATCAACACATGTGGGCCACTATCCACTACAAGAAAAAGGAAAATTAGCGACGGATAAATTACAAAGAATCCGTCACAATTACTTGATTAATGACCGATTTTATCGGTCGCAATAAATCTTGTCGCTAGTTGAGAAATTCGTCCTAAATTAATAATCTGTCACAAGGTGGACCGCACAACCGTATACTTTAAGAATAAAATAATAACTCGCAATCGGCGTTCCGTGACAAGTTAACAACTAATAAAATAATATTATTTATAACTTGTAACGGACACTAAATCTGTCACAAGTATATTGTATAATAAAATAATATTATTATAGTGCCAAATATTTTGTGATTGCGCGAAAGTAAGAAACTTGCGATAGATACGGGAAATCCGTCACAAGTCTGGGCAGACAACTAGCAACAGATATGTGCAGTCCGTCACAATTTCTGGCCAAATAACATGCAACGGATTTTCACAATCTATCGTTAGTTCTTGCTTTACAGAAACAGAAATTGGCTGTTTTATTACCATTAACACCCTGTAATACATAATAAACCTGTCCACAATCCAAATATCAAATATAAACAACTAAACCAATCATAATCAATCAAAACTAACAGCATTTAACCAAAATCAAACTCCAATCAACATAAACTAACTATGAAGAACAAAAACTAAATATAGGCAACGAAATTCATCAACACTTAACCAAAATGAAACAATTCATATTGATTGTAGCAACAACATAATAACTAACGTTAATATACAACAAAATCACCATCCAAAATAGTTCAACAACCTAACTACCATCTGAATATAACACACACACACACACACACATATATATATATATATATATATATATATATATATATATATATATTGTAGCAAGAGGCCTAACTACCCTCTTATAACGGGACCTCCCCGCTGTGATCCGGAGACGGAGGCCTACGACCACCTGAGAGATCATCAAGATCACGGTCATCATCACGAGCAATATATATGTAAAACTACGAAAATTTAGCAGTTATATACTTAAAATAAAAAAATTATACTTAGAATGATGAAGACGATGATGATTAGTACTTAAATATGGTAACCGTAGTACAGAATTTTTAAAATTTTGAAGAAGAAATGGAGGTTTTTGAAAAGGGGGAGGAGAGAATGAAAATAAATCGAGGGAGGTACCTATTGTAAGAAAAGGGAGTAACTTGTGACCGGTAAGGAAAATCCGTCACAAGTTTATTTAAATATTATTTTAGTGTCCGTACAAAGTCAGAAAAGGACATACGGTGAGAATAACTTGCGACAGAATTACAGTCAGCAAGTTAACTTATGACGGACTGTAATGTGTGTCGCAAATTCACCCAATATTGTTGACTTTTCAATGCGGAAGAAGGAAATGATGTTTTTTTAATGTAGCGCTCGTGTGGAAAATATTAAAATAATTTGTGACAGATCCGTTGTGTCTGTCGCAAGTTACTTTGCGATGGACTGCATTTCTTCGTAAGTTCCGATTATGTCCGTCGCGTCGCAAGATATCGGTCGCTTTTATCCTGTATTGTTGTAGTGATCAGAATATGAAATTAATCATCCTTCGATCTGCCCTAGTCAGAAAACACCTATAAACTCTCACACTTAGTTGAACGCTATGTGTAAAAATAATGACATATAGTTCGAATTAAATAGGCCGACTTCACGTTCTGAATAAGGTGTCAAACACCATGTTAAAAATAAAAGCGAACCCTCTTGATGACCATCATATATTCATCTCCAACATAATAATATGGTGTCACTCGACCTACACAATAGATTTTATAAAAGTTATGCCGTGTAGCACTACTACTGTTAAGTGGAAATCTGGTTTGATTTACAAAGCGCCAAACTATGATCATAAAATTTGAACATACAAGTTATTTAATTTGCTAAGAAAAACATAAATGGAGATAAGACATGTGCTAAAGCTTTATTAGATCATGTCCATAAATAAATAAACAGAACAATCCCAGTTCATGATAATCATAAATATGTCGCTGGTAGGCAGCGCAATAGTGAGGTGAAGGTTCGCTGACCAATTTCTTAAATAACAAATTACAAATTATACGTTGATTATTTATAAATAAAGATGTATACGTACATAAACATCACTAAAATTTAAATAATACATCATCTAAATAATTTAAAATTGATTTATAATGGAAAAGAGAAATAAATAAATACCACTTGGGTTAGTATAATTATTTATTTAAATTAATTTAATTCAAAATTATTTTTAATATATAACAAAAAACCTTTATATATATATATATATATATATATATATAATAGGATAATTAGACATGTAAAAAACAAGAACAAAAATTATAGTTAATATTTTAGTTATATACTAAAAGGATATTAATAAATTCAAATATTATGATACGATAAGAAAAAACTAAATATGAAACTTGTTAGATTGTTAGATAAATCTACATGATATGATGATTATAATTTTAATTATTAAAAGTATTTTTAAATTTAAATATATTAATCGTCACCCACCTGAGAAGATTCTCCTAAACTATTCTAACCTATTTTATTTTATAAGATTTTAATTTACTCCAAATTCTTATATCTATATTTTTTACATTAAATTAATCTTCATGTAATTTATAGATTTTGGAAAGACCTTTTTATATTATATTGTCATCTAATTAATGATGAAAATATGTCATGCAATCTGTTTTCACAAATTTTGCGATGCATCTATATATATCTATATATTTCTTAATTTCTTGAATATGAGTTTTTCTATTTCCTAATTTTATTCGCGTGCTTACTAAATATTAATGTTGTCAAACCGGTCCGATCTGGAGAAAGGTTTCGCAAATATAAAATTTGTTTGATCGTACTTCAAGTTTTGTGGATCTAAAAGTTATAAAAATGAATCCAATAAATTATCAGAGTATAACTGTTGGACCTGACCTTCTTTATCATCTGGCCTGCTGCTCAGCCTATCTGTTATTAGACTATCTCATATTATTTTGCCAGTCCATTCCGCTCCTCTAGCACATGGCTAAATAGAAGAATAAATAATAAATAATAAATAATAAATAATGTGACTGGAAGATCGACTTTTACCTCTATCCGGATGCATAATCATATATAAGTATTGGGCCTGTCCTATTTATCATTTGGGCTGCTGCCCAGTCCATCCACCATCTGGGCTGTTGCCTAGACCCGACTCAGTCAGTCCATTTACTTATTCAACACATGTTCAAGTAAGAGAGTCCTAGATAAACATTGCTAAGAAATGATAGACTCCAAGATTTATCAGTACTCATACATGTATATAAGGTATATTTCCAAGTTCTTATCACTTACTTACTCATTTTCTACACTATACCCTCAACTGATTATTATGCCGGAGCTATCACCGAGGATCAGCCCCGCCTTCGTTCTCTTTTGCAGGTGTGCTGATCATCTGCTTGGCACGGACGAAATCCGGCGTCAACAACTGCCGCCGTCTGTGGGAATTGTGTAGGAAATTTTGCCCGAAAGTTGCTGCTAAGATAGTAATGGTGGAAGAAACAGAGGATCCGTTTGTTACACCACCAAATCCCTCACATTCAGATGGATCCGGGTGAACTTCGCCACCGGGATTTGGGTCTGGTCTCTCGGGCGGCACAGGGAGTTCTGACGAAGATGGTAGCCGACGTCCTCCTCTCAATAGGAACATTCTGATTGAACATTCTGATTGGCCATACACCAGAAGAATTAGCCAAAAAGAAAGACGTCGGCATGGGATGACCACATCGAAATTGAAGCACTATACCGGGAAGACCGCCTGTTCGAATTATTCCTGGACGAAGCTGCAGCTCGGGCTCGGATGGTCCGTAAGTCAAAGACTTGCTGGAAGAGCTGGAAGGCCGAAGCTGCACCTCGAATGGTCCGTAGGTCAAAGACTTGCTGGAAGAGCTGAGCGACGAAGCTGCAGCTCAGATGGTTTAGAAGTCAAAGAAATGATGGAAGAGCTGAGGGGACGAAGCTGTAGCTCGGATGGTCAGTAAGTCAAAGACTTGCTGGAAGAGATGGAGAGCCGAAGCTGCAGCTCGGATGGTCAGTAAGTCAAAGACTTGCTGGAAGAGATGGAGGGCCGAAGCTGCAGCTCGGATGGTCCGTAAGTCAAAGAATTGCTGGAAGAGCTTGGGGGACGAAGCTGTAGCTCGGATGGTCAGTAAGTCAAAGACTTGCTGGAAGAGCTGGGCGACGAAGGTGCAGCTCGGATAGTCCGGATACCAGCAAAGGGTAGCCTAATACTATGATGCCACTATGAAAAAGAGATCATTCAGGGTTGGCGATCTGGTTTTGAAAGAGGTCTTGGCCTCAGACAAGGAGGGAAAGCTTATGCCCAACTGGGAAGATCCTTACAAGATTTCAGCTATGCTGCTTAGTGAAACATGCAAGTTGGAGACTTTGGATGGACAACAACTCAAAAATACTTGGAACGCAGCTCATCTTCGCAAACACTATCAGTGAAGTAGCTATTTATTTACTTCAGTCATTTCAATTCAGCAAATAAGACAACACGATAGCTATGCCCACACTAGCCGACCTAATCACGGTCGAGCCAAGCAATACAAGTTAGCAGTGTTATTTCCATATATTTTCTATTGTATAAGCCATCCGGTTATCCGACCTGCCATATACACTATGGTAGCTCGGATAACTGGGGGCTAGGATATCACTTTGTATTGATTAAACTTTCAGGATTTATTAATAATGTTCCAAGTATTTTCCATCCGGATTTACTGTTATAGCTGTTACTTAATGTACCTGATATCATCAAAATTAAAGAAAACGTCAATATTGGCACGATTTACAGCCACTAATTGACATGAAATTCTTTACGATCAGGGTGTTTGGAAGTGAAATTTCAAATAATAAATGCCCAGAGCAACAACTGACTGAAGACACACGTGACGACGATCATGTCCCTTTCATAGCTCATCGAAGAGTAACAACAAAGTCCTTGACAATATCTAAAGGTCGAGCTACATGTTAGACGAAGAAGCTATAATAACACTAGATTACCCGAGCAATAGCTCAGACAATTACTATTACAAGTGTGAGTTTAAACCTTACTTCAGGTTAACTTGACCGAGCTCCAGCTCGGATGATGGAAGACAATCCAATCTGACCAAGGTACAGCTCAAACGAAAGAAGATAACCCAATCACAAAAATAAATAAATTATATCGAATGAACATCAGCTCGGACCCACTTACATCGACCTAACTCGGATGGTTGGAGACCGTACTCTTAAGTGGCTCCGACCAAACAATGTCAGAATCTATGACAAAATAAAATGCAAGAACGACTGAGCCATAGCTCGGACAGAAATCAGAAGAGAATATATCCAAGTCCGGCCGAGCTCAAGCTTGGATAAACCTGACTTCGGCCCGAAGGCCTCAACACAACTATTGAAATGAAGTTTTGTCCGAGCAGACGGATGAACAAGCATGTCACCTTACGACCCACTCAAATACTCGAGCAAGAATGAGTAAGAGATAACCTACCTAGCAGACAGATGGACAAACCTACAAACAACTCTATGGCTGACCTGAGTAAATGAGTAAAGGGAATTCATTATCTTTACTCAACTATTAAATTGTTCAATTATTTATACATCAGATTATGTTATCTTTGCTAAGTTGGATACTGAATCGATTGTCAATTGCATTAGTTGACTGAGCTAGAGTTTAATTATTACTTACTAATTATTGTTACATGATGCTTAGTTGGTTATTCATTCAAGCGTCCGGTTATCCGGTATACCCTTTCACTTAAGTATCCGACCATCCACCTTGCACTTTCACTCAAGCGTCCGGTCATCCAGTTTACACTTTCATTCAAGTGTTCGGCCATCTGCCCTGCGCTTTCACTCAAGTATCCGGTCATCCAGTCTACAGTTTTATTCAAGTGTCCGATAATCCGCCCATCCGGTCTACACTTTTACTTAAAGTGTCCGATCATCCGGTCTATACTTGAGGCTTGTTGGGTTGTCTTATAGTGAGCCGGTCAAACGCTTGGCCCAACGGCCAATGGGCTGGTCGGATGCTTGGTTTAGCAGCCAACGGGCATGGCCCTAACTGTTTAATATAAATCCTTTCACAAATCTAACTTAAAACAAGCATTTGGGTTTGATTCGTGTACTGTGTGTGCACATATACATGTATGTATGCTACTATGTCTGTGCCCATATCCGTGGCAGAAAATGGAGTTAGTAGAAAACACAAATTTCAAATTAAAAGCATAGGATTTAGACACGTGTCTATGCGTATGGGATACGCTTCCCTCATAAACGTCTTTTTAGTTACACAGCTTGGTCGATCAGATAGTTTCTGAATTGTTCATCACATACTACGATGGAGTTTGGTCGGTCGACCTGTTGTATCACTTCTTAAGTGGCTCCTATGCATACCCTAGCAGTTGGGGGCTTGTTGGGCCTGCCCTATTTATCATCTGGGCTGCTGCCCAGCCTATCCGCCA
Organism: Eryngium alpinum; assembly: GCA_032274865.1. NCBI lineage: Eukaryota > Viridiplantae > Streptophyta > Magnoliopsida > Apiales > Apiaceae > Eryngium > Eryngium alpinum. Next base: position 1,118 of record JAUEJK010084555.1, on the reverse strand, counting down.
TCTGGGCTGTTGCCTAGACCCGGCTCAGTCAGTCCATTTATTTATTCAACACAAGTTCAAATAAGAGAGTCCTTGATAAACATTGCTAAGAAAGGATAGACTCCAAAATTTATCAGTACTCATACAGGTATATAAGGTACATTTCCATGTTCTTATCACTTATTGACTCATTTTCTACACTATACCCTCAACTGATTATCACGCCGGAGGTATCACCGGGGATCAGCCACGCCTTCGTTCTCTTTTGCAGGTCTGCTGATCATCTGCTTGGCAAGGACAAAATTCGGCATCAACAATAAGGTATATTTTTACTTGATTATCGAGGATTTAAATATTTCAATATAATATCCACCTTCTGATTCATACGCCGAAGATTACGGAAGATCAGCACGGCCTTTATCTTTCTTCCAGATTTACTAGTCATCTGAATGGATACTACAAAATCTAGCACCAACAATAATTTTCTAATATAAATCGTAAAAGAATTTGTTTCACAAGTTGTATATAAATAATTTTAATTTTAAAAAAAGATTTATGATGCAACCTTATGTTATATATATCTTTAATTTTACGAAGGATACTCAAAATACTAATTTCTTATAGAGTAAATTTTATATTTTTAAAAATAAATTATTAATAATAAAAGTTCTCAAAATTTTTATGATGAATACATAATTCCATGCCCAACATAGATCCGTCCCCGGCACCCGGTTCTAGTTCCAGCAACAAATTGGACATACAAGGCAACTGAGTGAGTTTCAATCAATTTATCCTTTTCTGCAACTAACTAGTCAGTTTCAAATAAATCTTGATCAAGGAATCCAGTACACACAATCTATCAGTGTTAGTCTGGTAATTTAAACAAAAACTTCAGAACAATCTACTACATCTGTTATCGTATAAATACAAGGGATGGGTACGTACCTCAAACTTTTTGAATTTTGAATAAAATCTAAAATAAATTCTTTTGCACTAACTTTGTACATTCAACTATTTCTCTATATTATATACAAGCATGAATCCCGTGCAAACGCACGGACAACTATAAAATCTAATAAATTATTTTAAAAGTTTTTATTTTTATTATATAAATTTTATTTATTTATATAGAATTTATT
>JAUEJK010084449.1:0-11806 GCA_032274865.1 Eryngium alpinum | reverse complement strand
CAAAACAAACCATCAATTTCACTTCTATTCAATTCTTGACTGCTGGTATCGTCGGACACCGACATAGTCTGATCTGGAACCACCTCTTCGTCACACACATTCGTCTGAGGAACAAAATTGGCCACCGCCGCTGGCGAAACCCTAGGTGATGTGACCTCGGGAAGTATAACGTTGCCGTCGTCGTCATCTTCGTCTTCGTCTTCCTCTTCCTCTTCGGAGGAGTCTTCATCGACCTGAACTTCTTCTGCGAATTCTTCTTCCATCTCCGATTCGAGAGATATATGATCCGGCTCAGGATCCGACATTGATCCGATAACAGCCAGAGGGTTCTCCGATGGCGGTTTCAATTTGATTTCTATTAGGGCGGAGAAAATAGGAGGGAAAGTGACGAGTTACTAAGACTCCATTCCTAATATACCCACATTTTCCATTCACTTTTCCAATCTACTCACCTTTATTCAAACTTTCCCAATATACACACCTTTACTATTCATACTTAATAAAATATAATAAATTTTATACATACATATTTTATACATATATATATATATATAATATAAATAATATTATACAATATAATAATATAAATAATTAATTTATAATTCTGATATTTATAATTAATATTTATTTATTTTTAATTAATTAGATTAAATTTTTTGATAATTGAATAAAAAAATAATTTAAAATAAAAATTTAACACAAGAACAATAATAATTAAGCAGTTTTTTAACAAAGTCGACGAATACAAATAAGATAAACTTAATACTTAAAAAATATCACATTTTTAAAGATTACTGATGACCGTACTGAGGACATCGAATACTACGTCTCGTATAACCTTCCAGTTGAGATTGCATGTCAAACAACCAGCAACAATATGTGAACATGGACAGTGGTATCGGTTCGATTTTCCACAAGAGCAAGAACCTTTACCTAGATCAATAGTGTGCTTGTTACCAATTTTCCAAGATCCATTCTTTGTTTTGTAACGTGCAGTAATCACCTCAAAGATGCCTCTCTGTTCATTGTATGTAATTATCTATGTGCTGAGGCCTTTCCTTCAATATTTGTTATACAGTAGAAGTGACAATATTTGTGTACTGATTATAAGTGGCGGCAGCTTATACGCTGAAAAAAAAAGCACCTATTTGGTGCTTTTTTTCAAGCTTTTTTTTATAAGTGATTTTCTCACTTTAAGTTAAGCTCTTTGAATGGGCTTAAAGTTGGCTTATAAAAAAAAGCTTGAAAAAAAACACCAAATAAGACTTCCTGAAGTGCGCCTTCTGCCAAGTGGCGCCCAACAGCATCCGCTCGATCAGCGGCTTCATTGCTAGGTGCACGGAGAAGGGGGTTGAGCCGACCTCACGGCTTCTCTGGACCTTACATGGCGTATCCAAGACCTCCAATGAAGGTACTTCAATATCTTTTGGAAGTCCACCGCTAAATTTTGACAGAGGTGGATGGATATGCCAAGTTCATACCGGACTTGGCATTTCGAGTTCATCATGGTCCGCGGGGGTGACCTTCCCTACCTCCCCAGGCGTGAAATGGCCCTTAGATATGTTCTCGTACAAAGTCTTCTTGTACGAATATAATCGTAAGTATATTTTTGTCTGTGCTCTTCGTCTTTTCACATTGTCTATGCATTACTGTTGTTATCCGTATGTTCTGACGTGTACTCTATTCTTTGCAGTCTTTCACAAGAAGTACAAGTATCCGACCATATATAGCAAGAAGCTTATGTTGAAGGCCATGGGGGGATAGATGCCTTGATGGCAAGAAGTCAGGCGGTGTGACCAACAAGACCCAGCCAAAGAGGGGGGCGTCCGAGGCCCTTCAGTCTGGGGGCGGACAGTCAAAAGACGCTCAGCCAAAAAAGAAGAAGGCAAAGAAGCAAGTGGCGGACAAGGACTTCCAGCTTGTGGACGAGGAGATCGATCAGCTGTACCCTTTCACTGTGGTTCAAGGTGCGGACTCGGACGTCCAAGTTCTTGAAAAGCGTCCGCCCGAGCAGGGTCCGCAGGCTGGAGGGATATCCGTAAGTCAGCCCAATCCAGCTGTTGCAACAACCATCTCTTATCCGGCTGACGTGGATTGGGAAAACTACGAGCTGAAGGATGGGGAAGTGGCGCCCAGAATCTTGCAGGTAGTTGTTCGTTCGCGCCTAGCTGAGCTGACTGGTTCGAGCCCGGATACGAACTCCACCCACACTTTGGATGTCCAGGGCTATGAAGGCTGGCTCGCAGCCGAGGAAAATAGCACCAAGAACCCACTGGACTGCCTGAAGGCTTTCAAGATCCCACAGGACATGGCCTCTTATGCTGCCATGGATGACAAGGCTATTGAGCACCATTTGAAGGTACAGGCGGGAAGGGTAAGTCCATCTGTGCCTTTGTCACCTATCTGTATGTTCCTGATTGTTCTTAAATTGCGTTGGTCCGTGTACTAGTCATTTACTACACCTAGAATTGGCAGCTGGTCTCCATGCTCTGCGGATCCGTAGAGAGAATGAGGGATCAACGAATAAGGCTGGAATCCGCGCAGGGCGCTATTGATAATGCCAATACATCTGCATCCTCAGCGCTTGAGCAGGTGGAGATTCTTAAGAACAGTGCTGAGAATGCCCGGCACCTAGAATTGGCGGCAAAGGCGGACGCCGAGAAGTGGCGGATCGAGTTTGAGGGGCACCGGGCAGCGGAAATGATGGCAAATATGGCTAATGAGGCCCTCCTTAATGAGAGGGTTGAGATGAGGCGGATGCTGTCTGAAATGGAGGAGGAGCTATCTGCTAAGGACAAGGAGTTGGCCGAGCTCCAGGCCCAGGTGCAAAGCTTATCGCTCGGCCCTTACTCTATTGACGCGGTGAAGCGCTTCATGGCATTCGGGAGCTTTAAGCTGATGGTCAACCGTGAGGCCGGGCCTTTATTCCGCGAGGTATACGATGCATGCAAGCAGTTTGTAGGGGAAGGGAATGTCCTCTCATCCGAGGCCCATGATTTCACTAAGTAGTTTGCAGCGGAAATGGACAAGGAGGATGAGGGGGATGAGGAGGATATGGCCGAGCCCACCGGTCCGGATGACATCCCTCTAGCCGAGCTCTACCCGGAACCGGAGGAATTTGAGAAGGAAGTGTCCGCCACTTCAAGTCCTGCGGATGAAGGATCCACCGCCGACCGAGACGGGCAATAATTTGTTTTGTTGATGCTTAGGCCACAGGCCATGTAATTTTTGCATATTCTATCCCAAGACTTGTAATTTTATCTTGCTACTTTTTTGAAGTATTCGGGAGTCCGGATTGACGTGTAATTTAACTTACATTTATTTATGACAGTGCCTGCTTTCGTCCGTGTGCTTGCATCTTTATCCTGTTTTTTATACTGCGTGTTTTTCATACAAACTTAAGTTGTACGAATACATTGTCTAAGACTTGAATAAAAATGGACCAACTCAGTTAAAGTATTAGAGTGCTGAGGTGCCAAAGGCTTAATAAAATGAACCAACTCAATTAAAGTCTTAGAGTGGTTCATTGGACATGATGTGTCGTAGCCCTATGTCGTCCGTGTATTGTGGTCCGCACACCTCGTTCAAGGTGGCGTCCCACAGTTGTTTGTCGGACTTAAGGTGCCGTAGTCATATGTCGTTCATGTATTGTGATCCGCACACCTCGTTCAAGGTGGCGACCCACAGTTGTTTGTCGGACTTAAGGTGCCGTAGCCCTATGCCGCCCGTGTATTGTGGTCCACACACCTTGTTCAAGGTGGCATCCCACAATTGTTTATCGGACTTAAGGTGCCGCAGCCTTATGCCGTCCGTGTATTGTGTCAGTCGTTTATTTGGTCGAACCCCAAAAAACAACGAGTAGAGATATGCTCCAATATCGTCCATTCCCAAGGTGGGCGGATCCTTTTTGATAACTTGGTAATAGAACTTGATTGTACGTAGCCTATTATAAATTTATCAAATGGTGATGCCTTGTAGATTGGCAAGATGTGTAAAAAAAATAGACTACAAAAGAACTAGGTACTAAACAGCCTAGTGATAGAATATGCGGAGCCTCAGTCCGTGCCATGTGTTCGAAATTTTGGTCCCGTCCATACGTTCACGTTTGTAAGTGCTCGGACGTATGACCCTTGTTACTTTGTAGGGACCTTCCCAATTGGCGGAGAGCTTCCCTTGATTGGTGTGGTCGGATACTTCAGTTGCTCTTAGGACCAAATCGCCTTTTGAGTATTGCCTCGGTTTTACTTTCTTGCCAAAGAAGGTGGCTGTCTTCTATTTGTAGGCGGCCATGCGGATCACAGCTTGATCGCGGGGCTCGTCAATGAGCTCTAGGTTAGTTCTCAATCCGTCCGGATTTGTATGCTCCATGTAATTGATAACCCGGAATGAGGGGGAACTGATCTCGATTGGGATGACAGCCTCCGTGCAAAGCATAACTTGAATGGAGTTTCAGTGGTAGCCGTCCGCGGGGTATTCCTATAGGACCATAGGACCTTGGGCAACTCATCTGCCCATTTTCCCTTGGCGTCAAATAATCTCTTCTCCATGCCGCGAACAAGGCCTCTGTTAGTAACTTTGACTTGGCCATTGGTTTGCGGGTGAGAGACGGATGAAGTCCGATGCTTAATGTTGAAATCCACCAAGAACTCTTGAAAGGGACCGCTTATGAACTGCGGACCATTATCAGAGATGAGGACTAAGGGGACTCTGAACCTTAGGATCACTTGATCGTAGAAGAACTTGTGGCAGTCAGGTTCCTTGATATTGACAACTGCCTTGGCCTCCGTCCACTTGGTCATGTAGTCAATAGCCACAATCACGAACTTTAGTCTACCCGATGCCAAGGGGAATGGTCCATGATATCCAATCCCCACATTGCAAAAGGTACAGGGGAAAGGATTGACGATGGAGGCACCGGAGCTTGCTTTGGGACGTTGCTATAGTATTGGCATTGCTTGCACTTCTTGGCATAGTCGATACAATCCTTGAAGAGGGTAGGCCAATAGTACCCTTGTCTTATAATTTTATGTGCGAGTGACTTCCCGTTCATGTGATCCCCGCATATTCCCTCATGCACTTCAGACATACACAGGGTCATCTCATCCGCGCCTACACACTTAAGGAGCGGATCATGAAATCCCTTGCGGTAGAGGACCCCATCCAAGAGGCAAAATCTGGTCACCTTAGCTTTGAGTTCTCTAGCTTCCTTGTGATCCATTGGCAGTATCCCTTGCTCCAAGTATCTGATATAGGGTGTTGTCCAGTCGGTTACTTGATTGATGTTAGCACTTGGAGGTCTTCTTTAATGCTCGGCCGCTCCAAATGCTCCAGATAGACCGCTCCCTCTAACTTCTCCAGATCTGAATTGGCCTATTTGGAGTCGGCTATGATGTTGTCCGTCCGATCCACTTGTTGGAGACATAAAGTCATGAAGTCTGTCATTATTTCCTTAGCCAACTTTTGGTAGCGGATCATGATGGGATCCTTGGCCATATATTCTCCCTGCAGTTGGCAGACTACTTGCTATGAGTCGCTGTAGACTTGGAGGTGCTCCACCTTCAGATTCTTAGAGAGACGGAGGCCGACCAAGAGGGCATCATACTCTGATTGGTTGTTGGTGGCCTTGAACTTGAAACGGAGGGCTTGTTGGATGGTGAAGCCGTCGGGGCTTGTCAAAATGATCCCAGCTCCACTCCTCTCAGTTGTAGCTGACCCATCCATAAATAGTTGCCAAGATTCGGGCAACGGCTCGATCAAAGGAGTGCCTTGAGGGGCGGACGTGGCATCCATGGCTTCCTTGGATATGTTCGTCCGCAAAGGTGGACATGGCTCAGGGAATGTGCATTCCATTATGAAATCTGCTAAAGCTTGGGCCTTGATGGATGTGCGTGGCACATAGTCTAATTGGAATTGGTTGAGTTCCATAGCCCAATTCACTATCCGTCCGGAGATGTCCGGCTTGTGGAGGATCTTCTTTAAAGGCTGGTCCGTGACCACCTTGATCTCCCTTCCTTGGAAGTAATGCCTTAACTTTCTGCTGTCCATGACCAGGGCGAATGCGAACTTCTCCAAGTTAGGGTACCTCGTCTCCGCGTCCTTGAGGACTTGACTTACATAGTAGACCGGCCTCTGCTACCCGTCTTCTTCGCGGATGAGGGCGGCGCTAATGGCTAGTGGCCCCGCTGAGAGATAAAGAAATAACGGCTCCTCGGGGAGCGCTTTTGTGAGTACAGTGGCGGAGATGAGATAATGCTTAATTTCCTCGAACGCTCTCTGGCATTCGTTCGTCCATTGGAAGGTCTTAGAATTCTTCGCCCCTTTGAGAATCTCGAAGAAAGGGAGTCAACGCTCGGCCAATTTTGAGATGAATCGGCTGAGTGCTGCCAACCGTCCGGTGAGCTTTTGTACATCCTTTTGTGTCCTTGGAGCCTTCATCTCTAGAACGGCATCTTGTCTGGGTTAGCCTCTATTCCCCTATTGTTGACCAAGAACCCAAGGAACCTCCCCGCACCAAGTCCGAATGTACACTTGGCCGAGTTGAGCTTTATCCTAACCGAGCGGAGGTTTTTGAAACACTCTTTGAGGTCGGCAATGTGGGATTCTGCGATCACTGACTTCACTATCATATCATCGACGTACACTTCCATGTTGCGCCTGAGCTGTGACTTGAAGATCTTGTTCATGAGCCTCTGATATGTGGCACCCGCATTAATGAGTCCAAAGGGCATGAACTTGTAGGCGTACGCCGCTCTATGGGTGATGAATGAAGTCTTGGGAATGTCTTCCGAATTCATAGGCACCTGGTTGTACCCCGCAAAGGCATCCATGAAGCTGAGCATTGTATGGCCGGAGGTGGCATCTATGAGTTGTGGTCGATGGTTGGTAGAGGGTAGGAATCTTTGGGGCAGGCCTTATTGAGGTCTGTGTAGTCCACGCAGATCCGCCACTTACCATTTGGCTTCTTGACCATTACCACATTGGCTAGCCACTCCGCATACTTGATTTCAAATATGATGTACGCCGCTAGGAGCTTGTTTACTTCCTCATCAATTGCCTCCTGCCTCTCAGGGACGAACACCCTTCTCTTCTGCTTGATCGGCTTGCAGTTGGGATCCACATCAAGTCTATGCATGGTGATAGATTTATCAAGACCGGGCATATCAGCCGCGTACCATGCAAAGACATCCGCGTAGTTGCGGAGGAGTTGGATGAGTTCTTCTTTGAGGCCATGTTGCAGCCCTGTCCCAATGCTAACGGTCTTCTCAGAGTCCCATGCTATGAGCTCGATCTTTTATGTATCTTTGACCGCAGACGGTCGTTGATATTCAGGGAACTCTAGGTCCGGATTGGAGGGCTGAAACCTTGGAGGGAACATGCGTCCATCCGGATGAGAGGAGTTCGTGAGGGACGGAGTGGAGTCCATGGAGGACTGGTTAACGTTCTAGAGAGACGGGTTGGATAGGGGGTGCATAGTATTACTTACCATCATGCACTGCCCTTGCTCTTTGAGCCTCGCTTTCTTCTCTTGCCTCTGTTTACCTATCCGGGCTTGATGTTGCTGCCGTTTGGCCTCTCTTTTAGAGGCGCGGATAGGTATGGACTCCATCTTCTATTTCTCTACAGCTTTTTACCTATTGGCTTGAGAGGTTTCCCCCATGGCTACTGCAGCCTTGTAACACTTGGCGGTGACCTCGGGGTCCGCCCTAAGAAGGCCTACTCCACAAGGGGTAGGAAACTTGATCTTTAGATGAGGCACAGATGAGATCCCCCTAATGAGTATGAGTGTCGGTCTCCCTATTATGATGTTGTAGGGAGATGCACCTCCAACTACCCGAAAGGTGATCATGTGCCTGACCACTTGAGCTTCCGTTCCGAAGACCATTGGCAGGTGGATGGTACCCAACACGGGCATAGAAAAATGTCCAAACCTATATAGAGTGGACTCCTCGGGTGGCTCCATCTTCTGAGATAGGTCCGTCATCCTATCTATAGCATGTTTATAGATGATGTTGACGGATGCCCCATTATCAATCATGGTCCTCTTCACCTCGTATCCATCTACAGATAAGGTGACTATCAAGGCTTGTTTGTGATCCGGATCGATTCCCTCATAGTCTGTGTCTGAGAAAGTGATAATGTTGTAAACTTCTGGCCTCGATCCAATTGTGTAGACATGAGTGGTAGAGGATTCAGGCTCTGGATTCCCCCCTGTCGACTCCGCATACGATCATGTCAATTCGCCCCTTTCCATTGTCTTCAGCCGTGGGAGTGGGGATTATCTGCTTGTCTGCTGGGAGGTATTTGTTGACCAATCCTTTCTTGGCTAACCCCTTCATAAAGAACTTCAATGAGAGGCAGACTTTCGTAAGGTGACCGTGATCATCATGGTATTCACACCTCTTTGTTTTGTCCCTCTGACTAGCGGGAGCTTGCATAGGCCTGAGAGCCATATAGAGTTTTGAACCCTTGAGATCTGCTAGCATGGTGGTGTAGTCCTTAGTGAACTTAGTCCACTCCCTATCAGGCTTTGATTGGGCCTTATGGATCCCCAAACGACTGCGCACATCCTTACGCGCGGGTGGAGCTTCCGTTGTAGCCCTTGGGGGTGAAGAAGTTATTACATGGACCGGAGTGGGGGCTGAGCTTTGGACTGGAGCGTACCCATGTTTCTATTTCTTGTCTTTGTGATGGTATCCATCCTCCTTTTGTGGGAGCAAGTCTGTCTTAACCGGGACGGGGATGGACAATCCCCTCGCTTCTCTCATGGACTGGAGAGCATTGTCTTCGGTAATGTAATCCGAGGCCATGACATAGACCGTGGCCAGGCTTTGGGGGTCCCTTTTGATTATGTCCAAGACATATTGTTTGTAGTTGTAGGTGTCTAACCCCCTTCGGAAGGCACTAACGACCGTCCCTTCATTCATGTTGTCCACAAGGTTCACTCCTTCCTTGAACCTTAGGATGTAGTCATTCAGAGTCTCACCCGGTCGTTGGATAATGGCCTCAAAAGAGACCGAGTGGATGTCATGTGGGCAGTTCTCTCGGAACCTTTTGAGAAATGCTACACGAAACTCCGCCCAAGAGTCAAGGCTCTTGCCCGGCAACTTGTTGTACCACTTTTGGGCATGTCCCTTGAAAGTGGATGCAAATTGGCGACAGATGACGTGATCATTATAGTTTTCCATCTTCATATGCTGATCGAAGAACTGGGTATGATCATTCGGGTCCGAGTTCCCGTCATACATTTGCAAGTGAGGCCTCTTCCTTGCCTCATTCGGAAGGGTAGTGAGCAGATCCGTGAAGGGGTCCTCGGGTGGAGCGCAGACTTCCTCTCCTTCTAATTTCTGTGTGAGGAGGAGCATCTTCTGCTTGAGCTCCTGATTCTTTCGGATGATCTCCTCTAACAAGGGATCTATTGGAGGCGGCAGAGGCGCACCCTGATGCCTGGGGATCTCACTAGGCGTGCGATCCCTATGAGAGTGCGATCGCTCGGAGTAATGGGTTTGAGAGCGCGATCGCTCGGAATGATGAGTATGAGAGCACGATTGCTCGGAGCGGTGGGAGACTTCGCTTTCACCCCCGCGAAGGTTCCTGTTATACTCAAGTTGCCTCCTCAAATAACTTGCATCCGGGTGCTCCCCCTAGTACATCCACGTATACTCCCGGTGGTGACCTCCACCGTACCTTGGCTGTAGCGGCTCTCTTGAGGAGCCAAGTTTGCTGGGAATGAGGTCCCCCCTTAATATGGAAGATGCCCGGGAATTCGCCTCAGGCCCTTCTTCTACCCTCTCCGCGCCTATTTCCTCGATGGTGGGTTGAGCCTGAGGGTTAGGTTGCGCCAAAGCTTGGAGGAAGGTCGCGAATGCGGCCATCTGGCCATCCGGACCGGGGGCTTCCGTCCCCCCGGTTGCACCCGTCCGTGAGGGGTAGACAGGGGATCGTGAAGGACCTTCTGACATGGGTCTCTTTCTGCGCTCGCGGCGCTCTCTATCGCGGTCTATCTCCACGTGATTCGGGTGTTGGTTTTGAGGGTCATCCGCGTTCGGGTCCCTCCTTACGTGTCCGCTCCTTGTTTCAACCATGCTTGTTCAAGGTACGGGCCCTAGCATCTAAATATCCGTACGTTCAATGTTCAATCAGGTCTAGGTTGGTGTCCGACTACGGACCTAGCTCCTACTGACGATGAGATGTGAACTTGTTCGACGGTCAAGTTGAGTACTAATCACCACCAAGAGCAAGAGCTGGTGGAGAGCTTATGGGAGGTCCTCCTTCTAGCACCAAAATGATAACGCTCAAACCTGTCCGGGTCTACCTTCTTGCTTGTGGGCCGCCTTGGATCCGGGTCTGGGTCATCGGACCTAAAAAACAATGTCGCGTGAAGCCTTGCCGGCTCCGGGACACCTCCGGTGAGAGAATTAGGGTTCCGGTGGAAACTCCGGCCAAATCCTAGAGAGAGAAAGTAGAGAGAAGGAGGAACGAAATCGCGTGTATGAATAGTGTAAAATTTGTATCCCCCTCAACATTGGAGATGATGGGGTATATATAGATACATGCCCATGTGCTTAGCACGTGATGCCACGTGCTACCCACGGGGGTGATGTTTGACAGGTGCGGTGTGCGGCGCACGTGACATGAGCTAATGCCTCGATCCATAAGTGGGCTATCCGTCAGGAGGTGTCCGTGGATTAGATGATCCGTCCATGCGTCCGTACTTGCATCCGCACGTTCGGATCAATGCCTACCTGTCCGTCCTCATGGACGTCCGTACGTCCGGGTGGCTAGTCAGTCGTCCGCGCGTGCTTGGACTTCCGTTCACGCGTTTGACGACATGGTGGAAGTGATGCTTGCCTTTGGCCCATCTAAATGGATTGGGCTTCTGATGTTGCCTAGGTCCAACGTGGTGGACTTTCAAGTGTTGGATCTTTAGTTATTCGGCCGGATTTGGGTCGTTGCCAAATTGGGCCTATCACAGCCCACCAAAAATTTCCTATTGCTTACTACAAATGTTGAATATATACTAGGATTTTATCCATACTACGCACACATAAAATTATATTTTTATAATCTGAAATATATGAATCGGATAATAGAATAAAAATTATACCGTAAATGTTTAATTTTTAAAAAAAGTAAAAGTGATATTTTAGTTATTAGAAGTTACTAAGATTTTAGTTATAATTTTATAATTGCTAAAATATATTTTTCGACGTCACTTAACGATAATACTTATGACTAAAAATTTAATAAAAATATAAGATATAAATATGTAATTACAAATAATAAATATTTATAATTTTATAATTATAAATTTTGATATATAATTGAACTTATATATTCTAATAATCACTTTTTCTAATAATCACTTTTTCTCTTTTTATAAATATTAAATTATTTAAAAATTATAAAAAGTTAGAAATATCTTAAATACGTTTGTCGGCAATGCCTCGCACTTTAAAAACTAATAAAAAAAATATTTGTAATTGAATAACATAAAAAATGTTATATATTTTAGAAAATTAACTTTAAAGATTATTAACACATTAATATAATATACATGTATACGCATGTAAATACCTGTAATATTAAATTATTATCAACTTTAACGATTATTTAGTATAGTATATGCCCATGAATATATTTCTTTATCAAAAGGATTATTAAGCAAAATATAAAAAATAATTTGGTAACAATATATTTGTTGAATTAAAAAATTAATTTAATTTAATGGGTTTAAAACAATAGAAAATAATAATAGAGATAAGTAAAGAAAATAAAGTTTAATATAACATACTAAATTTGAAATAAA
>JAUEJK010084343.1:0-11808 GCA_032274865.1 Eryngium alpinum | reverse complement strand
TATATGATTTAAATTTTAATAAATAATATATAGTATTATTATATAATATTTTTTAAAATAATATATATTATCTGATTTTCGTCTGGTTTGTACATATATTAAACTCTATTTAATAATAAATAAAATATGAGATTATTCTATTTGTATTGTATTTTTATAAAGAAAGAAAACACAAATATAAAACAGTAACAAATTAATAATTTTTAAACATAATAAAAAATTATAACAAATTGAATTCGTATAAAAAAATATTATAAATAAATATATCGATAAAATTTATTAATTAAATAAGAAATTTATTAATTTATAATAATTTTAAAATTATTAATTTATTAAATATTAGTTTAAAAAATATTATATAATATTTTTTTATAATATTTATAAATATTATTTTTTACTATGTGAATAATATTCGGAGAGGGTAAGATGTACTCTATTTTATTAGTTTCTATTCAAAAAAGAAATTCTATCAAATTAATAGGTATTACTAATTTATTATATATTTATATTAAATGTTAAATTTATAAATTAAAACACATTATATATAATAATAGTAATTATATTTATAAAGTTTAATAAAAATATTTTAAAAATCTGTGCAATTGCACGGGCCAAATAACTAGTACATATTATAAGAGGACGAATTCAAAAAGAGTACCTATAGAGGTACTTATTCTCCCTCTTAAAATCTTACACAAATAGGCACTTAGTAGGATTATTTATCAAGTATTATAAGTAAGTTAGGGGAAAATATTTTTCTAATTATGTTAGGAATTATAGCCTCTTTCTGGTTAATTGAAAGATATTTAATTTAACGAAATAAGATATAAATTCATTATCTTAGATGGTAACAGAGAACTTCTTCTCCTTTCTCCCTCCATCTCAACTGTATACTACAAAAATATATGTTGTCTGTTAAGGTTCTTTCGTTTTTTGGGTGGACAATAGTTATTTGTGTTTGGTAGGTTGAAATATCAGTCGGAGATAATTTTTTCCAATTGATTGGCGAGTTGAGGTAGGTGGTTGTTGCATTTCGAGTTTTGTTGGTTCTTGTTTCCGGTGATAGTTGATTTCAAATTGGTGGATTCCAGATTCTACATAATTTCGGAGTTTGTCGATTTTTTATTTTGATTATGCTTTATGTGTAGAGTGGGCATTACACTTGAAAATATGTTTTCGGGAATGCTTTATTGACAATTTTGCAGTCATATATGGTTTGTGGTTGAATACTGCTAGATGTGATATTGTGGATTCTGGCTGTTAGAGAAATCTATTTAAGACTTTTTGTAAGGTGCAGAGACATGTTTTCGACCATTTATTTTGTTCATGCGGATAATATTGGTGATTGTCTTACATCTTTTCTTCATTGATTCTGAAGCTACTGATCATATGATTGGTTCATTGCTAAATTGTCCGATTTTCAAACTATATCTTCTAATTCTACTATTACTCTTGCTAATGGGTCTCAACCTATAGTGAAAGGTTGCGGAATAATGACGTTATCTTGTCGCCGTCACTATCCTCTATTTTATATGTACCTAGGTTTTTCTTTTAATTTGATTACTGTTAGAAGGTTGACAAAATCATACAATTTTTCTGTCACCATGTTTTCCGATTCATGTATATTTTTGAAATCTTACGAAAAAAAGGTATTTGATAGAGGTCGTATTTCAGGAAGATTATACCTTTTTGAGGATGCTCATTCTATTTCTATTGCGTGTCTGAATGTTGTTTCCCTTTTTTAGATTCATTGCAGGTTAGGTCATGTTTCTCTCTAGCCAATTTGAAAAGATCGTCATTTAATCATTTTGACACTTTAAAGTGTGAGTCTTGTAAGTTTGTTAAACATCATTGTGTATCATATCGTCCCCTCGAGTTGATAAAAGGATTGTGCAGCCATTCAATTTAGTTTATCAGATGTTTGGGATCGTCTCATATGGTGTATAATCTGGGTTTTCACTATTTTGAGACATTAGTGGATGACTTTTCCTGTATTACGTGGATTTGTCAGATAAAGTCCTAGGCCGAGTTAGATTCTATGTTCATTGATTTTGCGGCTGAAGTATGTCCTCAATTTGGTGTACCAATTAAGATTTTGCCCAGTGACTGCTAAAAAATATTATTTCGATTCTTTTTCTTTGTTCAGGAGGAGACATACGGTATGTTTCATTAATCCTTTTATGTAGATACTTCTCAAAAGAATGGTGTTGCCGAGAGGAAAAATCAACATCTTTTAGAGACTGCTCGTGCATTGCTGTTTGAGATGAATGCTCCAAATGTGTTTGGGCTAATGTTGTTCTTATAGCTTGTGATCTAGTTAGTTGTATCTTTTCTTCTGTTCTTAATGGTGGAATTCCTAATTCCATGTTGGTACTATCTCGACTCTTATTTTTAGTATCTCCACACATATTTGGCTGTGTATATTTTTTTCGTGATTATAGTCTAGGTCGGCACAACTCTTTGAAGTGTATATTTGTTCGTTCCTCTTAATTACATAAAGGTTGCAAATGTTTTTTCCCCGAGCTTAACAGATATTTATTAGTGCTGATGTTAATTTTTGTAAAACAACTCTGTATCATTCAGTTTTCCTATCACCGTTCAAGGTTGCGGAGGACTTCCCCACTTATGCCGTTGTTACCAAGAGAGTCCTACCACCACCATCTCCTTCCTTGCCTAAGCCTAAGATTCAACATGTATGCACTCATTATCCCAGACTCGTTACGGTCTTCGGTAGTGAGACTCAGTCATCTCCTTTAGCTACACAGCCTCCACCTTCATCTGATTTGGATCTTCTTATTACTTTACGCAAGGGTAATCGTATAGGTACACAACTTCTCAACTTCCTATTTCTAGATATGTTTCTTATTCTAGTAATTCTGCATCTTATTTTGTTGGTCTCTCTACTACCGATACTCGTCCTCTTCCTAGAAGAGTCTGATAAGCTCTCATTAATCCTGATTAGCGTCAAGCTATGATTGATGAAATGTTGACACTTGAGAAGAATTATACTTGGGAATTAGTGCAGCCCCTTACAGGTTCTTCTATTATTGGGTGTAAAA
Organism: Eryngium alpinum; assembly: GCA_032274865.1. NCBI lineage: Eukaryota > Viridiplantae > Streptophyta > Magnoliopsida > Apiales > Apiaceae > Eryngium > Eryngium alpinum. Next base: position 8,749 of record JAUEJK010084343.1, on the reverse strand, counting down.
GGGTCTCCTATGAAATTATACGTGAATGACACATTTGACTAGACTTAAATTTAGTTTGGTTGCCAAATAATATCCTCATGTTCAAGATGATTATTCTGTCTTTTTCTCTGGTAGCTTTTTGGCTTCTATTTGTTTATTGATATCTTTGTCAGCCTCTTATCGTTGGCCTTTGTATCAATTAGATGTGAAGAATGTGTTTTTTCGGGGTGATCTTTATGAGACTATATATATGGACCAACCACATGAGTTTGTTGCTCAGGAACAGTCTGGTCTAGTATGTAGACTAAAGAAAATTTTATATGGCATAAAACAGGCACCAGGAGCTTGATTTGTGAAGTTCATAGCAGCTGCAATACGATTCAGAATAAAAAGATGTAATTTTGATCATTCAATGTTGCATCGCATAGGATGATGATCTATGTTGATGATATTGTTATCACTGGGTAATCAAAGAATTCACCCTTTAAAAACCTTCATGGTGCAGACATTTAAGACCAATGATTTAGGAAAATTAAAGTATTTTTTATCTAGGAATCGGTAACTATTATTATATAATAATTAGAGCTAACAGCATTTCGGTGGCCCAAATTTGGACCGATACGCACTGTGGTGGCTTAACTTAACAGTTTGTAAATCGGTGGCTAATTTTTCATTCCGTAATTTCAAAAAGGTGACTACCGTTAGTTTTTACCTAACGGCCGTTAAATTAGCAGAATTTATATTTAATTTAATCATTAATTATTTATTAACGTATAGTTATATTTAACTGTATTAAAACACACACATGTGTATATATATATATATATATATATATATATATATATATATATATATATATATCACAATTTTCAGACCATCAAAATCTACAATATCTTTGTTTTTCCTTAAACAAATTCTAAACACTCTAACCAACAAAACTTCGATTCTCCACAATACTTCCAATGAATTTAAAATAACACAAACCCATCATCGGATTTCAAATAAATATCCCAACTTCATAAGTTACTGAAAATTCAATAACCCCAAATCAATTTTTTAGTCTTATTATTTTTTAAAAACCTAATTCCCAAATCGATTGAAGAAAGATTCCGGATAAAGATTATTTTTGCAACAATGAATTAGACCAGAGAGTGAGTTGGAGTAGAGGTCCTTGGAGATTTGTTCAATTGACGATGTAAGGAGATGGAGGCTTTTAAAGAGAGGTTAGAGAGAAAAATTTTGTAAATGCAGACTTTGTTGCAGGTGGCACCTTGGATGTAAGAGGTGAAGCCTTTACATGGGTTCGAGAAAGTGGATTTGGTCCAATTTTGAAGATTATTTTGTGGGTCTTCAAGTGACCTAAATGGGTTAAACAAGATTTATGTTTTCGATCTGAAGCAGTGGGTTGGAGGTTGTTAATAAGACATTTGGGAATTAGGGCTATCGTTCATGTATATATATACTGTATAAATACATTACTTTATTTTAAACATTTTTTATAAAGTAATTTTTGTGTTTAATGCTAATTTAACGTCTGTTAGTCCAATACTAACGGTAGCCACTATTTAAAAACACGAAAGAATATTACAACCACTATTCTAGAAAGTGTGAAATTGAGCCACCAAAGTGCATATCGGCAATAAATTTAGCCACCGAAATGCACTTACCTCTAATAATTATCTACCTACCTAATTGGTAACTATTATTATATAATAATTATCTAGGTTCCTAATTAGATAACTATTTCCATATATCAAAATTCTACAATAATCTTAATAGATATTACAACTAATTAATAACAAGTATATTTATATCTAAATAACAGTATAAAAAAAATTAATAATTGATTCTTTAGCCTCTTGCTCCACATCAATTTTCTATGTTATGAGGTTGCTCAATCCACCAAAGGTATGTCTTATCTTAAAAGAAGTACGTTTTGGATGCTTAAGGAAACGAGACTCTAAGGTTTCAAAAACGGCAAACTCGCTCATGGATGGTCAGATAAAAGTCTCAGATAAAGAGGGTGATATATTTGTGAATCCTGAGAGATATTGGAAATTTGTTGCTAAACTCGATTTTCTTACAGACACTCGGCCAAACATTATTTTTTCAATTAGTGTGGTTTGTCAAGTGTCAACTTCTCTCTTGTCAAAGAGTTTATCACCGAGATGTGGTTATCCAAATTGTAAAATATCTTTAAAACGCTCCTGGACACTGTATATTATTTAATCATGACACATGCGAGTTGAAGGATACCCAGATGCCGATTGGGCAAGTTTTCATTATCTACTTCTGGATATTGTGTATTTGTTAGTGGAAATTTGGTCTATTAGAAGAGTAAGACATGTCGTGTCTAGATCAAGTGTTAAGTCAATGTATAGAACTATGGCTAATACTACATATGAGTTATCGTGGTTGATGCATCATCTAGGTTAGCTTGGTTATCTAAAATTGTTGCCTATGACTCTGTGCTGCGACAACAAATCCGTCGAGTATATTGCATCTAGTCCGGTATTACATGAGTGTACAAAACATATAGAAGTTGAATGTCATTTTATAGTGAGAAGATTGAAGCTGGAACTGTCTATATGCAACATGTGTCAACTGGAACAAGTCGTAAATATTTTTACTACACCTTTATTTCCATCTAGAGTTAGTTTTCTTCGTAACAAGCCGGGCATATTTAAAATATATGCTCCAGCTTGAGGGAGAGTGTTAATATGTAATATATATTTAATACGATTATTTAATTAATTATTGTAAGTTAAGAAAAATATTTTTCTACTTATAATAGGAATTATAGCCTCCTTGTGGCTATATAAAGATCTTTCGATTTATGAAATAATATATCAATTCATCATCGTACAACATAGTAGAATGGATCATCATATAAAAAGAAGGTATCGTCATACATGTGGTACGAGTTCAAAATTAGTCCTATTCTGTTTGCTTAATTAATTCTTATTACAGATTTCTCATAAACAATCATATTCATGCATCTATTCTTCATATAACACGTTGATATAGGGGGTGTTTGGCTGATCTTATATTGCCTTGGCTGATCTTATATTGCCACTTATACACCCTCATAATTACATTCTTAAAAGCGCTTAATATTTTCTGGTACTTGATTTTTCTTTATCAAACTTCTGGAACATCTATGTTGAATAAATGTCAAAACATTGGCATTAGCCAGCCAGAAGGAAAATCATACAGAACAAACACTTGAATATTTCACGCACACCTAACACTGACCTAAGGCATTTATGATTAAATCAAACAAATCTAACTTGAAAATCAAAAGGACATGCTTCCACAAATAAATAAGAAAAGGACTTACTCTGCCAAAATGTTTTTAGCAAGCGTAAAGTATATTCTCCAGAATTCTCGTTCTTTCAAGTAGCGCGGGCATAGTTTGAATCTAAGTTGTGACAATTCCTGGAAGTGGATATAAGTACAAAAATGTCAAAAAGAAACAAAATTCAATGCATTAATATTTCGCAACTACTATTATAGCAAGATGAATCCAAACATTAGTGCATAGATACAAATTAATAGTCCAACATACATTGTTACACCTGCTAAAAAAAGAGTATAATTGAACTGCATAAGGAAACAGTTCATTATACTCTTGCTCATCTTAGCAATTACAAGTAGATAAATGGACAACAAGAAACATCAATCTGATCTCGATACTACTAGTCCACCATCTTGAGAGAGTATGTACCATGAGATTTCAAGCAAACTTATAAAGAACTTAAATCCACCAAGAAAGGTAAAGCGATAATTATAAATAATTTCTCAAAGCGTTGATGCAAATTCCCAATACTTTGCTTGTATTTTTTTTTCTCTGTTTAAGAGGCATAACCATTACAGAAGCAATTTGAATTAGTCCAACATCATAATAAAACTTATGAGCTCTTGACCTAATATGTTGAGGATTATTCATACCATCACCAATCTAACAAAATAACCAACAAAACTTAAACATCACCTCAAATAAAAAGAAGTACAAAATTCTTTGAACCCCATTTACTGAACCAATAACTTCTTCAATGTAGCAAGAAAACTCAAGCTACTGAGTGCATTTGTGTGTGAGAGGGAGAGATAAGACCTTGACTCTGGAGAGGGCCAGAATGGCATGTTGTTGCTGCCAATCAGACAAATCATTCCGAACGTTTCCAGAAGACTTTTGAGTTGCATCATCAACACAATTAGTTCCCTCCTCGTCTGAAAACTGAACCAATTTCAAACTTGGGAAGCAAATCACAAAAAAAAAAAAAAAAAAAAAAAACGTACCAGCACAATCAACCAACTGAAAATCTACAAGAAACAGAAATATGAGCAGGTAAACACAAAATTTATACTTAAAATATCACATACCTTGAAGGGGGAAATTTTTGAAGGTGTCAAGAGTGAAGGAGTTAATGAGATCAATTAATCGGTGATTCACCCCGTACAATTCTTCTTCATCTTCTTTAGCTTTAACTATGGATTGATTGGGACGGGACGAACTTTTGCTTTTGATCGATAAACTTCGACGAACCCATGAATACACATTCTCCATCTCTGCAGCTCAGGAAAAAACAAATGTTAGTGTAGAGAGAGAAAGCTGGGTCTTAATAAAAGTTACGGCCCAGATAGAGAGCAGGCTACAGGCCCATATACAGGGTAGGCCCATATTAACAGCTAAAGGCTTATAAAATGTCAGACGTAAAATAAATATTTTGTGACTCAACAGTTAGGATGAAGAAATTAATAAATATTTAAATTTAAATCATTAATACTATACTAGTTATTGATTTTTGATTTTTACTATTTCATTAGAAAATTTTGATGTAGGTAAATGAATACTGATATGATATATTATTAATTAATATAGTATATAAAATAAAACAAAATTAAAAAATCTCAAATTTAACCCATATGTTAACATAATAGTAATAATAATAATAATAATAATAGATTTTTATTATAGAAATAAATAATAATAATAATAATAAATATATTTTTTAATAATTTAATCTTTATATTTTACATTACAATAAAGTAGTGCCGGTTCAATCATCCAAAGCACTTATGTTTAATGGGGGAAAAGTATACTACACAACACAACCATATTATTACACTACTTGATCCACTAATAACTAGATATAATTATGGATTTACTTTGGGTTTTAGTGTATATATTATGTTATATAGTAGTAACAATGACAATAGGAGTGCTTCAAACTTTATATATGTATATACATGTGCGTGAGGTGATATAAGCGCATATTTAATTGATACTTTTTTTTAATTTTTTTTTATAAGTGATTTTCTCACTTTTAAGTTTAGCTTACAGTTGGCTTATAAAAAAAATTTGAAAAAAAAGCATTAAATATATATATTACAATTTATAAGCTATATTCACTTATAATCGGTACACAAACACCCGTATTATTTATGGCTAAATTTGGGATCCCAAACAAAACATAATTTATTTATTATAGGCTTCACGAAATAGGCAGATGCTCCAAAACACCTAACTTTGATTTCACGATTCTACTTTTGTGGAAATTTACATAGGATACCTTTATGGTGTATATATTATATGATTGAATCATATATACCAAAAATCCCTCCGCGTGTTATTTAACCACTGATTGATGATAGAGCAGCTGCTGCCTCACCAATGCACGCTCAACCACAATCATCCTACCTCTCATAAAAATTACTCCTACACTACACATGCATGCATCCTCTTATTTATTTTTATTTTTACTATATATATATATATATATCATACAATAATGCATTTTTTCTCTGCTGTCTAATCCATAAATTTATTTTCGTAGGCATACAATTTTGTGTGACCCACACTCATAAATTTTCGGATCTGTCCTCATAATTATTAATTTAAAAAATTTCCATTCCTTTAAATTCGCACCACCTAGAAATGGGTTTTGGGAAGGGAGGATAAACTTGGTTTAAAATATTAAAGGCTAGGTCCTACACTGCATGCATGCTTTATGGGCAAGTAAATAGTATACATATTTTGACCTTATGACCTAAAATTTTGTTCCCATTTGCATATATTATATATAAACAGTGAGTGAGTGTGTGTTGCTTAATTATATATATATATATATGGATGTTGGTGTGGTGAGTGAAAGGTAAAACTTAAAAGCAAATAAGCAATAATAATAGAAAAGGGTATAATTGTAAAGCTATCAAATCATGGAGGAGACATACAGGTCCTTATATTATTTATGCACTGACCCCCTTCAATTGTGGTTAAAGCAATCATACACATAATACAAATATGTTATGTAAACCGATTTAATATTTTCCACCGTCTCATTTGCTTTTACTTCCTTCTAACTTTGCATGCCTGCTGTTCTAGGGGCCACTTTTACCATTTTTGCACCTTTATTTCCATTCAATTTGGTTAATTTAATAACTTTATTATCTTTCTATTCTAAATATTTTACTTTTAATATATAATTTAAATTTATATATTTGTCACAATATATTATCATAGTTTTAAACAACGTTTTGATCTTTCAATCTAGAGACAAAACTAACATACTGTAGTTTTCTAGATAATTAATTTTATATGTATTTCTTTCTTTCTTAAATATAAGTTATTATTGACTTGAATTACATATTTTTAAATATTTTGATCGCATAATTATATTTAATATTTTTATAATTTTTTTATATCAAATAAAAGTTTAGAATCTAAATTTTTATTTAATACAAAAAGTTTAATCCATAAATTTATATTTAGGGAACAAGGAAGTATATGTTTTTGTTATCTACTTGCGAAATTCAATCTTTAATAATCACATCAAACAGGAATATAAAATGTAATGATTTATTTGCAGGCGACAAATGGTAAAATGTCATCACAATTTTCCAGCTATATATTTTTTTTAATCTCCTTTTACAATTCAGCCTTTACCTTTTGGTGTGAGCTTTTTTGACATTTTTCTTGAAATAACAAAAGTTACAATCCCATTCCTTTTTTCCCGCCCCTTGACTTGCTTAGATTTAGCTATTTCATCACTGTTGGAGAATTCAGATATACATATGTATTATATATGTGAGTATGTGTATATATATAGAATATAAAAAGTTGAAGAGATGACCCACCTCACTGGTCCTTTGCTTTGGACAGTTGCATTCTATGATTTGCACACCACCTATTTGACAAAAATGGCCAAAGAACTCTACATACTGAAACATCTCCAACTGGGTCTCTGTCATTCTCCTTACTTGACCTTACACTCCTATTTTTTCTTTCCCAAAAACACCAATTCTCTGTTTTGGCTTTCTTCTATCTGTTCATGGACAAGCAGCACCAGCAGCAGTTGTCATTGGCCAAGTGTTCACGCCAGCGGCAGCAGCAGCAGCAGCAGCAGCAATACAGTGAATGGTTTGTTTGTTTGTCTTTTATTTACTTACTTATTGTGTAGTTGTTCAGCTTAACTGCAGATCTTCTGTTTAAGGATTTTTTGGAGTTTTCTCTTTTTATTTTGTGCTCTTGTGTTCTACTTCTTTTCATATGTTTGTTTGTTTCTTTTGGAGCAGTGTTTATTGTAGATACAATTAATGAATGATTCCTTAAACTTTGCAAAATATAATCATCCCAAGTAGATTTTGTTGAGGACGAATGTTAAAGTTTCGTATCTTTTTTGGTTAAATCTATCCTTCAGATAGGAACTTGTTGGATGAGCAAGTGCACTCAACTAACCTTATCACAACTAACCAAAGAGAATTGAATTTCTGTTTGCGGATACAAGTGAAAATTTATATGAACTATCTATTCGAAGAAAAAAAGATCAAGTTAATTACCAATCATCAAATGCACAGTGACAATATATCCAACCTAAGGATCTCTCTTCGAAGCTTCAAATGCTATATCAAGGGGGTGATTGCTTTTCCAGAACTCTTTTGACATTGTTATCTAATATATTCCGTCCTCTCTTTGGGAGTTTGTTATATGGTAGTTAGATATTGAAAGCAATGGATTGTTTATCATACTTTACCTTTTCTGGAAAACTTTTTCTTTTACAATTTATATTTGACAAGCCATTTTGATTTCAGGATATTCAGGGACGTTCCTAGTGATATAACAATTGAAGTTAATGGCGGTGCATTTGCATTGCATAAGGTAATCTCCTACCTTATGTATTTGAGATTCTTCATGATAGACAACACATATTTCAATATTCCATCTTCCCCAATTATCAAGTAGTCCATTATGGAAACATGAGATCTGCAAGAATTTATGAGAGTTGTTTGACAATTAAGAACCTTTATATATTTTCCTGCTCGCAGCACTCTGGCACTCATTTGGTTACCAAGTCTTTGTGTAAAATTCTAGCATTACCATTCATTAAGTTAGCTACTAAATGAGTATTTTCTCGTATGATATACTGAACTATTATCTTTCCTCCACCCTGATCAAAAGATTTTCAAGATCTATCTTGCAATGGAATGTTGTCTTTCTACTGTAAGTTAATTCACACGAGGCTTCCACCAAATAAACATTAGAGAGCTTTCTCTATTGATCTATTTATTAGGTTGTACACTCTTGCAAATAAAATTACTTGTTTAAATTTCAATCCAGTTATTTTTTTTTGGTTTCTTTTTGTTACTTTTTATTTTTGTCCTACATATTGAGGTAACTCTTTGTATACTGTCATATGCAGTTTCCACTTGTGTCTCGTAGTGGACGAATCAGAAAGTTGGTAGCAGAAAACAGGGATTCAGATATTTCAAA
>JAUEJK010084237.1:0-11810 GCA_032274865.1 Eryngium alpinum | reverse complement strand
AATATGATTTTCGGTGATAACTATGACACTTGTATTGTCACAGAAAATTAGAATCTTATTATAGACTAAATCATAGTCCATCAATTGGTTCCTCATCCAAAGCAATTGAGCACAACAACTCCCAGTTGCAACGTATTCAGGATCCGCAATACTTGTTGAGACTGAGTGTTGTTTCTTACTGAACCAAGATACCAATTTTCTTCCCAAGAACTAACAGCTTTCTGAAGTGATTTTCCTATCCAACTTGCAACCAACATAGTTTGTATAACTGTATCTTACAAGATGAAAGCCTTTCCCCTTAGAAAACCATAATCCTAGCTCTTTTGATCCTTTAAGTTATCTGAAAATTCTTTTTTCCAGCCAAGAGATGTGACTCCTTTGGATCAGGTTGAAACCTTGTACACAAACAAATAGCAAAAATGATATATGGTCTACTTATATTGAGATACAACAATGAACAAATTAAACTTCTGTAGTGCTTCAAATTCACTGCAAGTCATTTTCATCGACATCCAATTTTGTGGCAGTAGCCATGAGAGTCCTTGCCACTTTTGCATCTTGGATAGCAAACTTCTTGAGCAACTCATTTATAAAATTTAACTCATTTATAAAGATTCCATCATTTAGCTGCTTAATTTGTAATCCCAGAAAATAGCCCAGCTCTCCCATAAGACTCATTTCATAATTGCTCATTAACTTGGAGAGCTTTTTGCACAATTCTTCATTTGTAGAGCCAAATATGATGTCATCAAGATAAATTTGGACAAGAATTAAATCTTTTCCAACAAACCTATGAAATAGAGTTTTGTCCACTACTCCCCTTATAAAACCTGTTGTCACATAAGAATTTTGACAATGTTTCATACCATGCCCTTGGGGCTTGCTTCATCCAAAAATTGTTTCGTCCAACTTGAACACATAATTTCCTTTCATTTCAACCTCAATACCATGTGGTTGCTCAATATATACTTATTCCTCAAGCTTTCCCTTTAGAAATGCACTTTAGACATCCATTTTATATAGACTTTAAAATCTTAATAAACTATATAAGCTAAGAACATCTTTATAGCTTCAAGTCTAGCTACAGCGGGAAAAGTCTTATTAAAACCAGTGTCTTCCTCTTGAAAATATCCTTTGGCAACCAATCTAGCTTTGTTTCTCACTATAACACCATTTTCATTCATTTTGTTCCTGAAGACCCATTTGGTACCAATCACCTCTCTATCTTTAGGCTTAGGAACCAAGGTCCACACTTTGTTCCCTTCAAATTGATTTAGCTCCTATTGCATTGCAATGATCATATCAGCACTCTTCAAGGCTTTTTCAATCAAAATAAATATTCTTTTGCAGTGACTTTGCTTCTTGTTCTAGCTCATTTATTTGGATCTCCAATGATTAACTCCATGGGATGAACTTTTGTCCATTTAAATTTAGGAACTGAATTTCCAACTGAAACTGCATTATGAAGTGCAGTTTCTCCTCCCAAGTTTAAGGCCTCCATTTCTTCTGCAAGATCTGCAACTTCATTTGATAGATCAAAAGATGGAGAATGAACTGGTAGATCTTTTAAGGAGGGACATTACAAGATCCCTGAGGAGATTCCAAGTGAATAGAACTTACAGAGGTTGTTAGAGGATTAACTTCAAGAGAAATTGCATCCAGAATGATTTCGTTTACAGTTCTTTCAGGAACAAGAACTGCATCCTCAATAAATGTTGTAGTGATTTACTGTTCATCACTCTCTTCTCATTCACTTTCCTTTTCAAACTTTAACTCTTCCATGAATCATTCATCTTCTAGACCTATGACTTTTCCATCATCAAAGGTTACATGGATTGTCTCAATTGTAGTTTGTATTTCCATTAAATAAACTCTATATGCTTTGTTGATAGAGAGTAACCAAGAAAAACTGCATACTCAGCCTTCGTATCAAACTTTCCAAGATTTTCACCAAAGTTCTTCAGAACAAAACATTTTCTTCCAAACACATGAAAGAACTTTACATTTGGTTTTCTTCCAGTCATCAGCTTATATTGAGTCTTTCCTTTATTTTTTCACAATTAGAGATAAGTATTGAATAAGAATGCAGTATAAATAGCTTCAGCCCAGAAATAGGTAGGAAGCTTGGATTAATATTGTCTTAGCAGCTTCAATGCGGGTCTTATTCTTCCTTTCCACCAATCCATTTTGTTATGGAGTCGTTGGTGCAGATAACTAATTTTTATCCCTCTTTCACTGGAAAACTCCAAAAGAAATGTATTCTTGAACTGAGTTCCATTATCACTTCTTAAGCTTTTGACCCTTTCACAAGCTTCAACTTCTAACTTGATTAGTAGTTCTTTCAATTGACATGAAACCTCATCTTTTGAATATTAAAACTTTGCCCAAGCATATCTTGAAAAGTCATCAATCACCACTAAAGCATATCTCTTCTTTGAAATTGATATCACATTGACTGGACCAAAGAGATCCATATGCAGCAGTTCAAGTGGTGCAGATATTGAAGAAACTTCATTGATTCTGAAACTTCCTTTCTTCATCTTCCCTTTTTGACAAGCATCACGTAAGACATCTTGGTGAAATTCTCCTTTAGGCAACCCAACAACCAGATCCTTCTTTGCTAACTCATTTAAATAGTTAAAGTTCAAATGAGATAAATTCTTATGCCACAACCATCATTCTTTGCTTGAGATTTTGGTAAAGAAGCAAGAAACCTCAGTATCTTAAGAATTATCAAATTCTGCTTGATACACACCACCATTCTTAGAGCTGGAAACTTAACATCTCTGTAAGAGAATAAATAAAACTTGCTATTGAACCTTGCTTCATAACCCTTGTCACAGAACTGACTAATACTTAGTAAATTGTATTCCAAATCATCCACAAATGCTACATCTTCGAAAATCACATTTCCATAAACTATATTGTCATATCCCATGGTTTTCCCTTTGCATTTGTCGCTAAAAGTAATACATGGACCAGCCCTTTCCTTAAAATTTGTGAGAATAGCTTTATTCCCAATCATGTGCCTAGAATTTCCGTTATCAGTGGCCCAAACATTTCTAGACATATTGCCTTGCACACGTAAATAATTTAAGTTGCCTTTGGTACCCAAGTAGTGTTGGGTCATGTGGGTTTTAGTGTAGTTTTTGATATAGCATGCAACCGTGCAGTGTTTTTGTGTTCTTCTTGATTTGTAACATTTACTGTGGTTAGTTTGTTGATTATAGCATCAACTGAAAGATTTCTATATAACACATGTTTGTTCTTATATTTTGTAGTGATTGACCTTGCAGAGTTTTATTCTTCACTGAAGCAAGAAACTGCAACACTTAAGATTGATGATTTTTCATATGTCGTGAAACTTTTATTTTCTTCAGTTAAAGAACTTTTTCCCCAAGTCATGGATTCACCACTATGGATATGAGATGTAGTGCATCTGAATGACAAATGATTTTCATCTCCACAATGCCAACATATTTTTCTGCTAGAACTTGCACTAGATTTATCTTTTGCAGTTTTTCTATTTCTCTATCTTTTAGCTTCAAGAGTGTTTTGTAACTACTTTCCGCTTCTTGAGCTATGCTAGTACTTCTTGGAAAGGTACGATCAATATTAAGTTCTTCAGTAGAGGGTGCAAATTCAGAGAAGACAATATCACAATCATAGTTATAAGGATCCAATCTTACCCAATGATTATCATCTACATTAAAATCTTTTTCACTTTTGACAAATATAATCTTTTTTAGTTTAGTTCCTTCATAAAAATATGATAATCTTCGTCTTTTACTTTGTTTCATAAATCATAAACAATGTGTTTGTTTAATGATTTGTGAATCAAAATGAATCTGCATCATCTTGGTATTTTCACTTCATTTATTTTTAATACTAATTTCTCTCTCAAGTTTTTCTAGTAAGAATGCAATTCTTTCTAGTTTACTTTGCATATCGGTTTTTTTTGTAGTTTTTCTTTAAGAAATGTGTTTCCAGCAGCTAACATGGCATTTTCTTTGCTTAATCTTTCATTTTCCTTGGTGATGTTTGACAAAGCATTGTAGGCAGAATTTATTTCTTTTACCAGTTGAGCATGAGTTTTAGATGCATGAGGATTTTATTTATCATAGCTAAGTCAAGAGAGTACTTTCTTAAAGCTTGTTGCCATTAATCCGAGGGTTTCTATTGTTGGTCATCCTCTTCTCCATCTTTAGCCCAATCTCTTCTTTCAGCTACATACGCTTTTTCAGAACCTTTTTGCCTTAAGAGATTGTTGCATTTCCTTCTTAGGTCTTCCAGCTCAGCTTGTAAATTTTCAATGCTTGCAGATTTTTGCCTTGAGGAAGCAGACATGAAAACTTTTAGCTTCTTACAGTTGGATGCATAGTGCCTGGGTTCTTTGCAGTTGTAGTATGTAACATTGAATTTTGACTGAGAGTTTAGTTTGGCTATAGACTTTGTCCAAGTTGCTATTATTTTACCAAAACGTTTTGCTCTAAAACTTGTTATTCTCCTAGCTACAAGAACAATAGCTTCTTCTTGAATCTTGTTCGGCTCATCTTTAGGTAGCTCATAATCATCATTTTCTTCTTTAACTTCGTACTCTTTATTCTCAGGCTCTTCTTCAACATTTGACTAATGCAATTTTTCTTTTCCTCTTGCAATGAGAGCTAATGATTCCTCCACTATACTTTTCATTTCTTTGATTCACTTTAAGCTCATAAGTTTGGACCTTACTATAGAGATTCTCTAGAGTCGTCAACTTCAAATCTCTAGCCTCTTCAATAGTAGTGATTTTGGAATCCCAAACCTTGGGAAAAATCCTCACAAACTTGACACAAATATCTTGATTTGCATAGTTTCTTCTAAACGAGATTAAATCATTTAATAGCCTTCTGAATCTATCATAAAAATCTATATAAGCTTTATCCACTTTTGTTATTAAAGCTTTCATACTTATGTGTTAAAATATGCAATCTATTTTTCTTCACATCTTGGCCTCCTTCACACATAGTTTGTATAGTATCCCACTTCTCATTTGCAGTTCCACATCTCATGGCTGTATTAAGAATTTCTTTGTCAATACCACTCACCAGAATATTGATCACTTTCCCATCCTTTTCCACTTGCTTCTTTTCCACCTTGGTGAACTCTCTTGGCTCCTTTGGAACCCAATTTTCTCTGATTCAACACCATCTTTAACACATGTAGGAACAAGGTTTGCAGGAACAAAATGACCATTATCAATGACCTTGAGATATTAAACATCTTGAAACCTCAAGTACAGTTTCATCCATGCTTTCCAGAAATAGTATTCTTCTTCATCAGTTATAGAATCTTTGGATTCCATTTAGAATTCATTTTCTTATGACCTTCTGGCAGGTAGCTTTTGCTAGTTGGCTCTGATACTAATTGTTAAACAGAATATGAGCTTAAAGAACTTGCAGGGGGTTGAATGCAAGTTCAAATAATTTTTGAAACTTTAAAACTATTTGATCTTAATGGAGTGAAACTGGGAATATATAAAGGGTGTAAAAGATAAACTGTCAATAATAAACAGAAAGAATCACAAGGCTTATCATCAATATGGGTATATTGATGTTGGGCCATGATATACATTGTGGGCCCGTATTACAAGGTAAGTCCAAAATAACAATAGATAAGGAATGAGACCCAGCTCTATTAAAGCCAGCTCAGGTAAAGGTCCAAATTCGGAGTGCGATTCCTCAATATTGACCACGTGGAAGGACAAGTAGGAGAGGTACGTGAGAATACAGGTGACAGCACACGTGGGGAAAAGGACGGTTGATGCAGCATGTAGCAAGGAAGTTAGTGAAGGACGTGACATTAGGGTTTTCAGAATTGTTATAAATAGTCTTCTTCCCGTCCAAGAAAGGGGTTCACAATTTGTAAACACACACACACCCAAGCTAGAAAGGATTTTCCTCCATGAATGTACGAACGAGTTATGTATTTTGTGAATATAATTGATATATAAAATAGCCCACTCGTTACAATAGCGCTAGAAGGAGGGACCTTCTAGCTAAGTGATTATTGAATCGTGCTTTTGTGTTATTGAATTCTAACTCTGTCTTAGATCTACTTCAATTTTCAGTAAGCTTGAGAAATTGACATGGCCTCTAAGTGTGAGACCTCGAAAAAGTTTAGAGACAGGGTGATTCTGGAGGAGATTACTCCCATTGGCTTCCAGCAAAAAAGTCTCGTTTAATCCTGGCTTCGAGATCGAGAAATTTGAAAATCCTAAAACTCCAGCGGCCCCTAAAGCCCAGGGGTTAGGGAAGGTGTCTCCCAATCTGAAGGCCGCCCAGTCAAGCGTTCCTCAGAAGTGGAAGCGGCCTCAGAAAAGTGAAATACCTCTGGTTAGGGCCTCAAACGGAAAGCTCGTGCTCAGTAGCGATGTTCGTCTCCATCTGGAGAAGAAAAATAGAGCTTAATCCCAGACCACCAAGCCTCTACCCCTTCTTGAGGACGACGATGAATTCAGGGCTTTGGAATTACCGAAACAAGACCTTGAACAAAAAATTCGATAGAAAAAATAACTTTATCGGCTGCAGAAAGAGGCCTGGTTAGAGCACAGCAACTCCTTGAGTTCGGAGTACCAGACCGATGACGTCTCCTCAAGGTTTCGTGGTGAAGAAGGTGAACCCAACCCCACCCGACCTCAGGGTCATCGCCACTATGGGCAGATTACTCGCACTCGAGACCTAACTCAGGACTTCGATTTGTCCCCAAAAATTTTAAAGATGCAAAAGGATCTGGCAGCCTGCAAAAGGTTTATGGATGCCCAGGAAGGAATTGAAGGCCCAAGAGAAAAGCCTCTAATCAAGGAAATTGAGCTTGCCAAAATTGAGAGGCGGCCTAAAATTCCCCCCACTGAGCCCTTCGACGAATCTAACGACCCAAACGATTTTCTGAATGTGTTCGATATGAGGATGAGCTTCTATGGTCATAACGAGGTGAACAAGTGCAGATTCTTTCATACCTGCCTAAATGGAACAACAACTATCTAGTGGTACTTTAACCTCCCTGCTAGGTCAATTGACCCATGGACCTCGATGAGGAGTAAATTCAAGGCAAGGTTCTCTAGCAACCACAAAGGAGGCAAGATAATAGCCTCGCTCTGAATGTCATTCAGAAGGAGAAAGTATCACTTCGAGAATTTCTGGCTCGTTTCAGGGTTGAGGTCTCTCAGATCCCTAACCTGGTGGATGAGTTGGCTCTAAACTACCTGGCGGCAGGCATTGACAGACGTATGCATGTTCAACTCCTTGAGGAGTTCTTTAAGAAAAGTCCCAAAACATTACAAGCACCCTTTCAAATTCTAGAGCATCGATTGACCCTTCAGGAAGCAGTAGGTAGTGTAAAGCCCTAGTCCAAGGATACACCTCCAACATTAAGCCCACCCCTCCCATTCCAAAATGGCATCCTCGTCCTGATAGCTTTAAGGGACCAGTTGACAAGCAATCCAAGCCATGGCAAGGGCGGCAAAAGGCGTACACCAAGCTTAATATAGACAAGGCCACTATATTAGCAATCATGAATGCGGAACCAAATACATACCAAAAGCCTAGGCCAATGAACCCCGATAGACCTCACATGAGGAATAAGTAATGTGAGTACCACGAGGACTACGGCCACACCACAGAGAGATGTATTCAGCTAGGGGATTACATTGAAAGGAAAATCAAGGATGACAGTCTAGTGTACTTTGCGGATCAGGCACCTCCTAAGGCAGACCCTTACCCTTGCCAAAGAAATAGAATGGTAGAAACTATCTTTGGAGGGCAAGCTGCTGGAGACTCATCTAACAATGCCAAAAAGAACTATACCAAGCAGGTAGCCAACGTGGATTCCAGACCAACAAAGGGGACTCATGGTCAGCTCTCTTTAGTTATCTCTTTCTCTAATGAGGATTACTCACCAGAGCTGATTGAACCTCATGTTGATGCCCTACTCATCACAGTAAAGATTGACAACAATATAGTGCACAAGGTTATGATCGACAATGGCAGTTCAGTGAATATTCTGTACCACAATGCATACAATATAGAGCCTTCAAATGAATCTCCCTTGTACACTTTTACAGGTCATCCGGTTCCCATAGCCGGAATAATTGATCTCCCAGTTCTCTTTGGCACTGCTCCGCTCCAAATGTGGAGGACAGTGAAGTTCTACGTGGTTAACTCCTCGTCAAGCTACAATGTGATCCTGGGAGACCCACCTTGGTATCTCTAGTAGCCATCACCTCCATAGCGCACCTAACCATGAAGTTCCCCACTGATTTTGGTGTTGGGGAGGTTAATGGGGAGTAGGCAGTAGCTCGTCAGTGCTACCTGACTACTGTCCTCCCAAAGGGAAAGGAAAAAGAGACCCAGCCACCCTATTTTCCTTATGCTAAAACTATAGTAGTAGATGGAACTACTCCTTCTGACCTCATAGATACTGATAAAGAGCCAGATATCAGTCCAGCTGGCCCGACAGAGCAGGTTGCTTTAATAGCTCCTGAGCTTCAGCGCTCAATCACCATTGGGGCAGGATTGGGGGCTCCTCTCAGGCAAGAATTAATTAACTTACTTAGGGAGTTCTCAGATATCTTTGCATGGTCCCCTCAAGACATGCTTGGAATCCCAGAGTTGATTGCTTAGCATAAGCTGGACATCAACCCGAAAGTCAAACCAGTAAGGCAAAAGTGGTGCCATTTCTCCCATGAAAAGCAGTAAATCATCAGTGAAGAGTTGGATAAGCTCCATCAGGTAGGATTTATTACCGAGATCCAGTATCCTGAGTGGATAGCAAATGTGGTGTTGGTTAAGAAAAGTAGTGGGAAATGGCGGATGTGTATTGACTATTCCGACCTCAACAAGGCCTGTACCAAAGATTTCTATCCCCTACCAAACATCTACCAGCTGATTAATGCCACTTACGGCCACGCCCTCTTGTCCTTTATGGATGTTTTTTAGGGTATAATCAAATAAAAATGGAGCAGGCCGACATCCCAAAGACCGTGCTCATCACGCATAAGGGAGTGTTTACATACACAGTCATGCCCCTTGGCCAAATCAATGCGGGAGCTACCTTCCAAAGAATGATGGATAGAATATTCCGACCTTAGATTGACCGGAATATAGAGGTCTATGTTGATGACATGATTGTCAAATCTGCCAGGGCGCAAAGCCATATACAAGACCTTGGGGAAAGTTTTTCTCGAATTAGAAGCCACAATATGAGGCTTAACACATCCAAGTGCATGTATGGGCTGCCAGCATGAAAGTTTTTAGGCTTCATCCTCACTCGGGAGATGGATTGAGGCTGATCCAGATCAAATCAAGGCCATCCAAGAGATGAAACCTCCTTCATCCGTCAAAGAAGTACAAATCCTTACAAGCTGCATCACAGTCTTAGGAAGGTTTATCTCCAGGTCCTCAGAAAGGTGCTTACCATTCTTTAACACAATCAAGGGGCTCTCAGTGTCTAAAAAATTCGAGTGGTCCCAAGATTGTCAGACCAACTTTGAAGAGCTCAAAGCTTATCTGTCTTCGCCACCTGTGCTATCCAAGCCTCAAGGCGCGGAACCTCTCTTTATATACTTGGCTGCCACCTTTAAAATTGTAGCAGCAGCCCTCATCAGGGAAGAGAAAGGCTTACAGCATCCCGTCTATTATATTAGCCAAACATTGAAGGACACTGAGACTAGGTACCCAAATGTAGAAAAATTGGTGTTCGCACTAGTAATGGCTAGCAGAAAACTCAAGCACTACTTCCAAGGGTGTGATATTATTATGGTCACCTCTCAGCCCTTGAAGCGAATCCTCCACAGGCTAGATATGACAAGGCGACTAGCAATTTGGACCTTAGAATTGAGTCAATTCTTAATAGAATTCAGGGCTCGAACATCTATCAAAGCTCAGTCAATAACGGATTTCATAGCTGAGTGATCATTCTCGGGTTTAGAGGAGCTACCCCTCCAACCCACAACTGCTGATAAATTCAATGCTTGGCAGCTCTTTGTGGATGGATCATCGACCTCAGAGGTCAGTGGGGCATGTGTCATTCTACAAAGCCCTGAGGGTTTCAAGATTCAACATGCAATCAAGCTGAAATTTTCAACCACCAACAATGAGGCAGAGTACGAGGCCCTCATTGCTGGCCTCAAGTTAGCCCTAAACCTCCAAGTATCTGTTGTAGAGGTCTTCAGCGATTCCCAACTAGTGGTTAAGCAGGTCCAAGGGGAATATCATGCTCACAATCTACGCATGGTTAAGTACCTGGCCACTGTGGCAGACCTGAAGGGTCGTTTCTCATCCTGTACTATCCAAAACATTATCAGGTCTGATAACTTTTGGTAGACTCCCTTTCAAAGTTGGCATCCACCCCTTTTGAGGGTATGGAGGGGCTGGTTTTCCCGGAAGAGCCGAACAACCCATCAATTGATCTTAAGGAGGTAGATGTTGTCCTCACCTTCTGCGATTGGCAGAGCCCCATAATCGACTGCATAGTGAAAGATGAGCTGTCAGAGGATAAAAATGAGGCCAGAAGGCTCCAACTCCAAGCTCAAGGATTCTGTGTCCTGGACGGCAAGTTGTACAAAAGGGCTGCTCTAGAACCACTATTACTTTGCATAAGACCTGACCAGGCCCAGCAGACAATGATTGAGGTGCATACAGGAATTTATGGAGAGCAACTAGGCGCCAAATCCCTTGTTTGCAAAATCCCGAGGCAGGATTTTATTGGTCCACCATGAGGGCTGATTATGAGCTGTTTGTTAAAAAGTGTCGATCGTGCCAGCTCGTTTCTCAGGCTAACCACCGCCCAGCTATAGAGCTCACATCTCTAGTCTCTCCAATCCCCTTTTATATGTGGGGTCTGGATATTGTTAGCAGCTTCCAAAGACCAGAGGCCAATTTCAATACATTATTATGGGAATAGATAACACAATTAAATGGGTGGAGGCTAGGCCTCTAGTTCATATTCGCGAGAAAGATGTGATCCAGTTCTTTATGGAGGAAATTATATTTCGTTATGGAATTCCTAGAATTGTGGTCACCGATAATGGAACCCAATTCGTTGGGAAGAATGTAGAAGCAACATTTGCAGAGCTCCAAATCCAGCACGCCAAGACCTCGGTTTCTTACCCTCAGGCCAATGGCCAGGTAGAAATCACTAATAAAATCTTGCTCCAGGGAATCAAGAAAAGACTTGAGGATGCATATCGTTTCTGGATCGACGAGCTCCCCAACGTACTGCGGGTATATAGACCCACCCCCAGGTCTGTAACGGGGGAAACTCCCTTCAAAATGGCCTATGGAATGGAGGCTGTTCTCCCTATGGAGGTATCCCTTGGCTCCCTCATAGTTGAAAAGTTTGACCCCATCCTCAATGAGGAAGGCCTGAGATGCAATATGGACCTCCTAGATGAGGTCAGAGATGCTGCTAAGCTGAAGCTTGAGCTGTACCACAAAATTATGGCTAACTACTTTAACAAAATGGTGCTCCCGTGCCAGTTCCAGGTTAATGACTTGGTCCTGAGAGAGACAACCACCTCTTAGCGAACAGAGCTCAATGCCTTATTTTGTTCTTCAATTATTGTTCTTTCTCCTTTGCCAACTTCAATGCCTTATTTTGTTCTTCAATTTTTCCTTTCTGCCCCTTCTTGTTATCCACCAAAACCCTATAACTATTACCAATGGCTTCGTTCTCCTTGATTTTTTTTTTTGCCAGAAAAATGGTGATTTTATTGAGCTTTCAAATCATTAGACAATACATGAAGAAAATCTGGATGGGCATTTCCCATATCC
>JAUEJK010084133.1:0-11810 GCA_032274865.1 Eryngium alpinum | reverse complement strand
ATATATATATATATATATATATATATAAGGATTAGAAGAGCTCACAAAGACTTGGACTTCTAAGTAAAAACAACTCCTAAATAATAGGAATCTTCAACTGATATCTTGAAAGAGTCTTCAATCTTTGAAATTCAACTGTCTTGATGTGTATTTAACCTTCTTGGACTTGGGCCAGCTACTGGACTTCTTCAGTTTAACTCAAAAATCTGGCAGCACATACATTGAACCTGGACAGCATGCTGTTTTGCTGACTGCACATTTGTCTTCACTACATACAGCCTACTGCTTGTTCCGACAGCATTTATACACCATGTAAAACATGTCTTAAACCTGCATAAGCATTTAAACAACCAATACACATGCAAATATATATCAATGTATGTTATGTTCATCATCACCATATCACCTAGGGTTTCAATCTCCCCCTTGGTGATGATAACATACAACACATGGAAAGCTATGACATTTAACAATGAAACTCCCCCTTAGGGTAGCTCCCCCTGTGTTACATAATCAAACACCTGTATAAATTTATCTATAAAGATAAACCATATTCCCTGCAAGTCAGATACATATAACAGTTTATATAGCCAATAAAACCAAGCAATGCAACAGTAATAACCCAAGCACAATAATTTAGCAACAATAAGTCTTGGCACTTAGGCCACACAACCAAACAAATAAACAAGCACATTGTCTTTGTCACTCAGGCCATTAACGAAACAAGCACAAAATAAATCAATTCTTGGCAGTCATGCCATCTGATCACACATAAGTTTTAAACATAAATATAAATTAGAGTTCTTAATTTTTAACACCAACTAAAAATTAAGACTCCACTCCCCTCCTTGCTGCTGCTGCTTTCCAGTGACTACTCCCCCTTGGCATCATACTCCCCCTTGGGAACCAGAATTTATTTTATATAATGGAATTAGTTAAATTATTTATTTGGATATTAAAAAGAATTAGTTTTATTGTCTGTGCTTTACATACTGGAAATTCTAGTTTTTTATTTTAATTTTCTATAAACTTAATTTTTTTTGCACCAATAGAATATATATTTAGGTACAGTAAAATTAAAGTTCTAAATATAATGAAAAGAACTATATACAAAATAATAAAAATAAACGCAAACAGACAGAATTGAATATTGAGACCACGATTATAAATAATAAATAAAACTGTTATTACCATGAAGGATTCCATCACATAAAACACCTAAGTGCTAAAATCATATAAAATAACAATACTGTGTGGTAGTTAAAATATCAAAACCAAAATATTAAATATCTGAATAATTGCTAAGGAATGGACCACTTGTTTAACTTGAATAATTTTAAAAAGTCCAATTTTCCATTTATTGCATATAAGAATGGAAGGGCTTGAAATGCGAAGAACTTTCTTGTTCATGTATTTTAACTAATTAAAACGAATGCATAAAAATAATAATTCCAAGGAATGAATTACGAAATATGAAAAAAGATATATATACCAGCTTAATCTTTTGTTAAAAAGTTTTATTGAATCCAAGCTCTTTTCCACTGATGTTTCAGCCCCACACTGGAAAAAACATTTAACAGTCCGGTTTTCTGGGAGAAAATATTAGAAAAATATATTTTCTATTTATTTTATTTTTTGTTGATTTTTTGTCTTGGAAAAAAAGGAAAATAATTTCGAAACAAGAAAATTCCCTTATGATTTTCAGCAAAATATTTTCCTCTTAACAATTTCAAAAAAAAAAAAATCTGAAAAAATAATTTTCTAAAACAATATATTCCCCAAACAAACAGGCCTTAAAGTAAGATTAAAATTTTTCTTGCACAAATGATATTGAACTCAGTTCAATGGTTAACGGCCACAGAAGCTGTAAAGGCTCACAAGTATTAGTTGGTGGAACAAAGTGAGTGTTTGTTTAGGAGTATAAGTAATATATAAGTCCGAAAAGGCACCTCTCTGAGATACTTTATAGGAGTATAGGACTTGCATAGGACTTAACCAAGCTCCATCCAGCTAGCACCGAGCCCCTAAAAGGTACTCTTCCTACAAGAGTCAGGTCAGGAAAGTTTAGATTCGATGAGTCCATGCCGGTTGAAAGCCCTACTAATACAAAGACCGTTTATTCCAGATATACTACATAACTATCGGATAATTATCAATAGATCGATAATTATCCGTGAGATGACTACTTAATAAATATGAGATAATTATGGGATAATTATAAGGACTGTAACATTCGTCGGGAACCCACTGTTGATAAAGGGTTATAATTTTATTCTAACTCACTTTATTATTTTTACCTAGAGTATATAAGATTATGCAGAGGGGTAGATGAGAGTGTGCAAGAAGCACAATTTTAAGAGGGCCCCAAATTAAGAGTTCAATACTAGCAGTTGTAAAAGTTATGTATAAAATATGGTCATGTCTTGTAAAAAAATATAAATGATTATGGATACATTACATAGAAACAAGTCTAGTAATTGATAGAAATTCTATTGACTTTATATATTAAAATATTCTATCACTATGTTTGAGTTTTTTATGGGGCCTCTTTTTTGCGTTTAGGACAGGCCCCTAAAATTATTGCTAGGGCCTGCACCCATGGTTGATTGGGTGGCAGCCGCACATTTGTTTTTTGTTTAGGAAGTTTTTAGAACTCCTAATCTACAAATATATATTTTATTTCATATTTATTTCGTCACAATATGGGAGCTAGTCATGCCCCCAAGTCGTTACCTTATCTACAAGGAGGGAGATGAAGTTGTATGCATTTAATAAACTATGTCCAAAATATGAGAATTTACAAACAGCACTAAAAAATGTCATATTAGATATGATATATTTTTGTATGATATATTTTTGGAGACAAGTGAAATGGAGGGATTGTATGATATTTTAAACCTTAACCAGTGGAGTGACGGTGTAAGGGTTAGCTGGAGGTTTCCTTTGCTTCCTATTTTCCCTGATTCTATTGGATATCATATTATCAAGGTGATGGTTGTATGTAGTTAGTTATTCATGACCATTAGCAAAGCAAAGTTCATATGAATGTACGTGATATAGCATACACTGAATGATCAAATGAATATCTATTATTTGCATATTATATTATATCCAGATTGTCTTTCGGCAATATATATTCTCTAATATTAGCTCATATGGTTGAACTGTTTCAATTGAGAAATTAAAAGGAACTAAAATTCATAAAAAATATTATTACTATATCTTGTTCGTTATATGGACAGGGTACAGATACTGGTTTCTTAAAGTGGCCGTAAATTTGAAACAACTTTTGGTTTGTATTGTATTAAATACAAATAACATGCTTATTAACAATAAAAATACTTATTTTAATCTTTTATTTATATTATATTTTTTTATAAATAAAATGATAATTTATTTACTTACACTATTATTAAGAATATATAATAAGTATAGATTCGTATATAATTATGTAATTATATAAGGACTACAATAAGCTCGTGTTATATCATTTGCGACATTTTTTTTAAACATTAGAGTATTTCACTAGTTAATAACATACAATATCATTTCTCACAACACTACAAGAAAAAGGGGCATTTGTGACGAATAAATTGTAACGGATAAATTGTGACGGATCGGGTAAATATAGAACTTGTGACGGAATTACAAATCCGTCACAACTTACCTTGTGACGGAGTATAATCCGTCACAAAGTATATTTTGATAAGCATGTGTCAAGGAGGCAATTGCCACAAATTTCCTTCTTTGCCTTCTTGATTAAACAGATTTCTTGCTGCGCTTTGACGATAGGTTCTACTTCTAACAAGTCAATCGCACGAAAAGTTCCTTTGTAATCAGATTCAAAACTTCTCATTTTTAGACTCAAACTCCAGATTTTCGTGGTGCCTAATTGCAAGTCAATACCATTGAAGATGGCCCAAAGTTCAACCCTCTACTCCTGTAATTTTTCCTTTGCATCTAGAGATTCATTGCACCCAATTCCTATGACATTTGTTAGCAGCTTATTACTTTTTTAATAAGACTCATTCGATTAATTTTGTTGAGTTGTTTATTTACCTCTATTAATTTTGTGTGTTCGATTACAGCCTAAAATTTCCGAGACAATGATGCTAAAAGTACCATTTACTGCATCTGTAATCGGGTACTATCTTTTGTTTCAATTTTTCGAGAACTGTTTCCACTTATTAATTCATCAATAACAAATTATTTCCACTTTCTTGGAAGCATTAAAGGTCCAATGCCAGTTTCTCTACTTATTAATCTCACCAATTTCAAAATGAATGACTCATCCCTTCTTCTTCATTAATTTTATCTTAAAAAATTTATACTATTGTATTTTATTAACGCTTCTTTCCTCCATCCCTCATTTTCACTTCGTATATACTATACAATTTTCATTGCATTCCCTCGCTCATTCATTCCTCCCAAGCAAAGAGAGCATAAGGTATTAGGGAAGAGAACTGTGTGGCATTGATTAGTGGATTGCACCCCATTTTTGATGCATTCTTTTGGATATTAAGAAGTTAATAGTAAAATAAAATACAATGTAAAATAAATTCGTCCTTAATCTTTGGATAGCAAGGAAATAGGAGGTAAAATATTAGATCCTTTGTTATTTAGATACTAGATGAAAATATTTTACTTCCACTTTTACTTCATTGTAATCCATTTTACATAAAAAATTATTTTACCTCCAACTTTCCGATTTCCAAACAAAGTGATAAGTCGAATATTTTACTATATTTTGTATCATATTTATCCCTATATTTCTAGTATTTTGTATGAAATTGGCACTTTTGACTTTTTATTTTTATTCTTTTAATTGTGGGTACAAGAGGATCCAAGATAGAAGAAAGCGAGAGGAAAAAGAGTTCTAAAATGTGGAGGAAATGCCAGAGAGGAAACTCTTGAAGTTGTGCACGTGAGTGCAGAAATACAAAAACCACCAGCCACTTTTGCACTACCAGTGCAGGCAGGTGCGCGAGCATGCTGAGAGATTCCTACAACAAAGGCAGGTGCATGCGAGTGTCCATTTTTGGCATGTGAGTGCAGGAGCTAAAATTACTTTTCTACTCCAATTAGGATTCTTCTTAGCTTTTATTTTTTTGAAAAGACTCTTTTATAAATAGAAGACAATTATTATTCTAGGTCTTTTTATGCCGTTTAACAGAGAAGGAGAGAGGGAACCGACTACAAGGAAGAGGATTGGATGCGTGATTTCTTCGCAAGAGATTTTTCTTGTTTCTAGTCTTCAAACTTTGTAATCCTTTTCTATCTCTTGAACTTGCGAACATGAATTCTTATTATATGATGGTTACTTCTTTTTATTCTATGAACTAATTTTATTAGTGACTGAGGCCATGTGAAACTTATATGAAGTAGTTATCTATAGGATTTTTACAAGTTTATTGAGGAATTAGTATTTATTATTGATTGATTGTGTTCTTAATGCTTGTAATTGACTGACCATCTTTTACATGATTTTATGGCTTGTTATTGATACTGACCGTGGTAATAAGACATGTTGCTAAACAATCTCTCATCACATTGTAAAATTGACTAGACCTATATTCGATTTCTTTGTGCATCTTTTAGTCTTTAATGTGAATAGATATTTACATGGACTAGGAATCTCACTAAAGATAATGCATTATAATTAACTTAAATTCGTCTGGACCAAAGGGAGTTAATTACTTATAATAGAACTGTTTCACCCGGACCAATGGGTTATTAGTTATACATAGAGATTTCGTTATGATAAATTCAATTCAATTCTAAACTTGAGTTCACAGAAAATAACTACGGAGTTAAGTTGAGCATGTGCCTTAGTCACCGTTTCCTCATATATTTGAATTTCAATCTTTTATTTTATTTTTAAGTATAATTTAATCATTAGAAGTAGATTTTAGTAATAAACAAATATTTCATTGTCTAATTTTAAGAAAGTAATTAAACATCTTAGTTATTAAATATTTAGTCTCTTGAGTACGATACACCAGACTTAAATCCACTTCATTACTTGAACGGACTAGTGCACTTGCTAGTACAGCTATCCGTATATCAAGTTTTTGGCGCCGTTGCCGGGGACTAAATTATTTAGAATTAGGATAAAATTATTAACTTTCGTATTAGACATTTTTTTCCTCTCGTCTTAGAATTTTATATTATCTTTGATCTTTTGCAGGTTTTGAGGTTGTTGCATGACTCGCTCGAGTGTTGGTGAACTATTTCCCGTTTATCCGGAAATTGAAAGAAAATTACACGAGTGGAAGAAGAAGCAACTTCAAGAAGTTAACCTGTCAAAATTATAAGAAATTAATACTGAAAAAGAAGAGATGACAGAAAATAGACAGTTATGGGAATATACTACTCCTACACATGATGGGACTTCAACTAGTATTGTGAGACTAGCTATTCAAGCAAACAATTTTGAGATCAAGAGTAGGACTATTCAAATCGTTTAGAATTCAATTCAGTTGTAGGGATTGGCACATGAAGATCCGAATGCACTTATCAGAAATTTCTTGGAATTGTGCCATACTTTCAAGATTAACGGTGCTACTATTGATGCCATTAGACTTCGTTTGTTTCCTGTCAGTTGGAATGACAAAGCTAAAGAGTGGCTGCAATCCCTTCCGGTTGGCTCAATTACTACATGGAAGGCTTAACATCAAAATTTCTCAACAAATACTTCCCTCCGAGCAAGACAACAATTGTTTTTCAAGATATTACATCATTTAAACAACAACTAGGACAAAGACTTCAATAACAACGAACAACGAGAATATGAATTTTAACTTATTCATTTTTAATTGGAAAAATCAAATTACATGGTGTTTAGGCAACATTCTTAATTCAATCATTACAACCGGAAAGGTTATTTCTGACAATCAAAATCACCAAAATTTATCAGAAAAGAGGTCAATTCCACCAGAATTGGCTATTGAAAATAACCCTGTCGAAAGTTAATAAATTTTGTCAGAAAAGAGGTCTTTTGTGATGAAAAATAATATGCCGTAGGAAGATATTTTTAATTACAAAATACCATGAATGATACTAAAATATAATAATTTAATAAATAAAATCTGGCACGAACTTCCGACGGAATATAATTGGTTGGAAAATAATTAACATGTACCTTTCGACAGATTTTATAATCGAAGTACTACACAAACACAATATTAGGCAAAATTAAATCGGAATGATAATTAACAAACCATTTACATCATAATTCCAAAGCATACATACATGCAAAATATCAACCTGGCTGTTACAAAATAAATAATTTCATTTCCTACCAATACAAAAGTGCACTGCCGCTAGCCGGCTTGCTAAATCTAACTAGTTGCAGGTCCACTACCTGAACCATCCCTCGGCTGCCAGCCACTTTCACTTGCTTTATCCTCACCTTCAGCACTGCCGCCATCTTTCCGTCACTTTCCTCCTCTCCTTCCTCATCATCAGATTCATCAACTCCTTCATCTGCTAGTCTTATTTGTTTTTGCCTACATTAATCAAAATTTAACAGTTACGATGGAAAAATGAACAACTTTTCACTTCTATAATTAAACAAGTAGATGACAAATCTCTTGTTTATACTTCTACAGCATATGTTAAAAATAGTGCATAAATTACGATTTCATTACCTTTTTTGCAACACGGGCTTCGTGGACGGTGAGATGGAAGAGTTGGCGCTCCGTCTTCATCAGAAGTTCCGGATCTGCAGCCATCTCGTCATCGCCCTCCACAACACCTCCAGCTAAAATCTGGACATCCTCCGGTGTGAGGTTATACACGGTCAGATTGGATCGGGCAGCCGCAACTGCTCACTCTACGGCTCGCATGACGGATCGTCACAGATCTTCCTCTTCCTCCAAGACTACTTCTCGTTACAGATACAAATACCCATATGTATATATATACAGTTGCGTATATGTACATAGACACATACAAGTGAATCATTTTGTATTTAACTATCATATATATTCACTACGTTTTTCACATAATGGAAGAAATTTCGAAGCTTTACCTCAAGCATATCACACAAATGACACCCCCTGCTTCCAGTATGCGAAACCCTTCATTTCGCACCAACAATCATCATTGAAATCGTGGCATAACAAGTTAAGGGGTTTCATAAGACAAAATTAAGGGATTAATTCAAGAGATTCACAGAAATTGCAAAGGTTCGAGAAGAGAGGGTTTAAGGTTCGCTCAAAAATGGAAAAAGTTTTTAAGTGTTGATTTGTATGTTGTTTAGTAATTTATAGTTTCTGGCTTTATAAAAAATATAACTTTATAATTATACTTTGTAAAAGATTTGTTTATGTATATATATCTCTATATTATTAAAATTCTAATATATATATATATATATATATATATATATATATATATATAAAATTAAAATTTATTTTATTCATACAACTTATTAAAATCTAAAGTATATTTTATATAAAGTTAACAAGGTTTTTTAATTAAGTATTCCTTAATAATTTATATATTAAAAAATTAATTATAAATTTTTAGTCCAATGAAATGTATACAATAAAAAATTAATCGCAGATATTTATTCCTTAGGTGCTGGTCAACCGCAAGTAGGAGATGTCGAAGTTGTGTGAATGAAATAAATTATCCAAAATATGAGAATTTACAAACAACACTAAAAAAATGCCATACTAGATATGATATATTTCTGGAGAGGAGTGAAATGAAAAAATTATGTGATATTTTAAACCTAATCGCGGTGGTTTCCCTTGGCTTCCAGATTTACCGTGATTCTATTGGATATCATATTATCAATGTGATGGTTGTAGATGGTTAGATAATCCTGAGCATTGGCTAAGCAAAGTTAGTATGAATATAGCATACACTTTTGAATGAAGATCTGAATTCAAATGAATATCTATTTTTGGCATAGTGTAATTTATCGAGTACTGATTGTCCTTGGGCAAATATATATATATATATTTTTGTTGTTATATTATGTATGATTGAATTGTTTTAATTTGAGATTTCATCGAGGAGCTAAATTTCTTAAGAACTAATAATATCTTATTCATTATATGGCGACAAATGTATATATATGAATTTTTTGGTTTAAATCATATATATATATATATATATATATATATAAATATATCGTACTTTCTGATAAATCTAAAACTTTTGGTTTAAATTATATAATAGAGAAAACAAGATTTTTAAGGATAAATTTTATCTTAATCATTTATTTATATTAATTTTTGTAGAAATAATACACTCTTATCAAATTATTTACTCAAACTAAAATGACTTAATAAAATAAATATAGATTCTTCTATCATTATTCAATTATTTAATTACATAAGCACTATAACGAGTACAAGTTATAATTTAGGAACTAGATTTGAATTAATAGTTATATTTTGGGCATCAAACTAATTTTATTTTTTTCAGATCATTCGTCAATTTTTTTAGAAATTTAGACAAACCATATACAAACTCTTTAAATTTATATTGTTGTCCATCTTAAGTAAGAGAAATTAATATAATTACATACATAACTATATTGTGGAACTCAGTAGATTTTTTTGTTATGTTTTAATTTCTTGATAGCTTGTATTCAGTTAATTTAGATTACAATGTATTTTGATAACATATATGCACTCAATATAAAAATTCTTGTTTAATGATTTAGTAAATCTTCTTACACTTAATATGAGAATTCTTGTCTAATGATTTAGTAAATCTTTTTGTTTGGTTAATAAGTTTGATGTTTATGTGTATTGGTTAATTAATATTATACAAAATTGGATAAGAATGAAGTTCATATAAATATACTAATACGATTCTATCAGATATTTTGTATAAATTTTGAATAAGAACGTGAAATTAAATGAATATACTTAGTGGTAGTTCTATTATCAAATATTTATATTTATAGGTTTTATTTAAGTTAAATGTTATACACTATATTCTTAATTTGCTATAGATTATTAAATGGTTGAAGTATCTTAAGATTGAGAGTTTAAAAGTAACTGGATTTCATTAACTATATTGAAAAGAGTACTAACCACAGAAGAGTTGGAAGAAACATCGGATAAATATTAATATATATTATATATTATTATTTATATAATTTTTATTTAGAAAAAAATAATCATCTATGTCTAATTGTTTAGTTACTAATTTACTATCAGTTCTTTAAAATTAACTCTTTAAAGCCTCTACCCACCTCCTGCCTACTGATAGCAGTGTGTTGGATAATTTCAGTATGACTAGATATATGTATTATATTTTAACTTATGTATAATTGAATTGCATCTGAAAAATATATAATTAAATTATTAATATACAACTAAAAAATTATTATAACTATAACTTTTATTACAAATAAATCTCAAACATCTGTCCTTAAATATTATTTTATTAATAAAATATGAACACTGCAAGGCCAGCTCTTAACTTGTGTAAGATAAATAACTTATAACCGATAATTAAATTTACAATAACAAACAGACGCATTCGTAATAAATAATAATTATTTGTATTTTTCAACCGTCACATATAGACCATTCTAATATTATTAAATCAATAATTATTGTGAGATAACTACTTAATAAATACCAGATAATTATGGCTTAATTCAAAGGACTATTAGACTCTATCAATTTACCAATTCTTCTGTATAGAGGAAACTTACTAGTGATAAAGGGTCATGCTTTTGTTTAACTACTCCATTATTTTTACCTAGAGTATAGATTACGAAGCTTATTAATCTCACACCATTTTTACCTAGAGTAAACAAATTCCACAGCTTATTACCAAAATATGAGAATCTACAAACTGAAACCAATAAAATGGAGTTACTTATCAATACATCAATATACATATTTATTGCGTCTTGGGCATAGGCCATCACTAATAAATTATTTCCACTTTCTTGGCAGTATTAAAGGTTCAATAACAGTTTCTTAATTTGTGCACCAGGTCGAAACATCCTATTACTTTCAAATATAGTTATAAGGTCGTTAAAGTATGGTATATGTTTATAGATTTCAAGAAGTTTATTTGTTGTTGTTATCAACTAATGCTCCCAAAATCTTCAGGTGTTAGTAGGAGGCACTTCCACGATATTATACTTTGTATATTATGTCTGTTTGGGTAACACTTGTTTTTTAAAATAACTGTTAAACTCTAGAAAAAAGCACCTAAACAGTTGCTTTTTTATGATAAACACTTATTTTGAAAAATAAGTGTTACCCAAACGTACCTATTAACGATCTCCCTCACTTTAAAGTCCATTTTGTTAAAAGTTTTAAACTTGATTCATGCATTCTATGATATTCATGCACTAGTTTTAAATATGTTCATTCAGCAGTATGTACATATAGTGAATTCATTAAGGTCATTTATTAAATTCCATGTATCAAGGAGTTATATGAGAAGTCTCATGAACTAGTTATATCTATAAGTAGCCTGCACAAGAATCATTTGTAATTCAGGGCAAAATTTATACGAATATATGATTGTGTTTCTCCCATCTGTTGTGTTTGTTTTTGACAGACTTTCTTCCTAAAGCAGTTTGTATTTCAACAGAGCGGTATCAGAGCTAGTTTAAGAAAATGAGTAATTCAATTCCCTCTGTTGTGCCTAAAATAACAAAGGAGAATTACGGACATTGGTGTATACGCATGAAAGCGTTGCTGCATTCACAGGAGGCATGTGAGATTGTAGAAAAAGGTTATGTGTTAGGAATTAGTAAGTCAATAAGAATTTGATGATGTATAGATTAGTAAACTGCTGGTAGAATACTTAGTACATTC
>JAUEJK010084026.1:0-11811 GCA_032274865.1 Eryngium alpinum | reverse complement strand
ATTAAAAGGATTCTTATTTAATAATTTTTAATTTAATAAAAATAATACTATAATTATTTAAAATAGCGACGACGATGCGACCAAATATAGATAGGTTGTGCTTTAATATATATGTATAGATATGACATATAATTTTATATATTTAAAAAAAATAAATTCTAGTAAATAATTAATTAGTAACTTAATAATTTAATAAAATTCTTAATTTTAATTAAATTTTTATTTAAATTTAAATTATAATAAATTATATATATATAAATAAAATTTATATAATAAAAATAAAAATTTTTAAAGTAATTTATTACACTTCATAATTATGTGTGGAGATTCATGCTTGTATGAAAGAAGGCGGATGCAATTTTAGTAAATATTTGAAGAATTTGTAATTTTTAAATGAGTGTAGTTTTAAAGGACCGTGTAGATTATATAATAGTTATCTGGTTTTGATTAAAATTAAATTATAATTATTATAAATAATATTATTTATAAATTTATTTATAAGGCTAATCCAGCAGCGCCGTAGAGTGAACTAGAACACAAAGACTTGAGAAAAAATATTCTAAAATCGAACTAAAAATGCAAATTTGAACTTGAAATATAAAAGTGTCTAATTTAAGGTGGTACTGAACGGTGTAGGATTTTGGTGATTAAATATTTTTAAGAATTTAGAATTTTAAGGTAAAATAATTTAGTATTAAAATTTAAATTAAAATAATGTATATTATATTTAGAATTAAAATTAAATAAAGAAGTTAGTATAAATTTATTTATTTTATTTATATTTTTTAATATATATATATATATATATATATATATATATACATAATTAATTTTATTTTTTATATTTTAACTCCGAATTAAATTTAAATAGGACTTGGTTGGCTTTACATCTCTACTTATCTCTTCACATTGGTAGAGGGCGATAGTGAAGTTCTGGAAAATCCACTATTTCCGTGCAATTATATACTATTATTACCGTTACCCGAAATTATATCATATCACTGACTCATTTTTCAGAGTGAGTTGTCAGGGTTTCAATTGTTTTCAGGTTTGTGGAAGAAAAATACCGTAGCAATTAGCTGGCTGTCACCAAACCCCAGCTGTGACAAAACATTGTTTTTGTTGCTAAAATTTATGGTGGCTCCGTTTTATTGGAGGGAAGAAATGAGTTTGAATTGGAATAAAATTTAAATTATAATACAGTAGAGTTTCTATACAGTAATATGAATGAGATTAATAAAAAATATTATTATAGGAAGGTTATCCTTACATAGGGGTGTACATATAAAAATTTAATTTTTTAAAAATATTAATACTCATTATAAACACTTAAAAATATATTTATTCATATTTTAAATTAATAAATTGAAGAAATATACAAGATTCAACAACTTTAAAAAGCAAATGTACATAAGTTAAAAGTTAGAAATATTTTGGATTCAGTACAAAGGTGATTGCACTCATGAGCTACTTTAGACACGCAAATTAAATGATATTGTGTTAACCAAAAAGATTAACTCATCGGCACAAGCTACTTTAGATTAAATATTTTATATCATCTTAATTTTAAGTAGTTTAAATATTTATATAAATATATAATAATTCTATCTTATTATTATGTAGAGGTAAATTCCTTAATAATGTTCCGTCAAAAAATGTAGAATATTATAAAGAAGAGGTTATTCTTAATTATAACTGGTTCCGAGTTGGGACCAACATATTTTATTACTATAGGAGTTTATTCCTATACAGAGGATTCTTATATAGAGATTCTACTGTATTATTATTTGTTCATAAATGTTCATTCATTTCTTCATTCCATTTCATTAAGTTAAACTAAAGTCCAATCATACAAATAAATTTTAAAATGAATGACTCATTCCTTATTCTTTATTAATTTTATTATAAATTTTTTGTAGCGGCCTATTTTATTATTATTTTCTTCCTCCATCCTTCTTTTTCACGCTTTATTTATTATAGAATTTTCATTCCATTCAATCGCTCATTCATTTCCCAACCAAACGGAACATAAGAGCAACTCCAATAGCTTTCTTATATATACTCCTAAGTTCCAACTTCCTTTTCATAAATACATATATAACTCCAATAATACTCTTTATTCTAAGTGCTTGTTTGGTATGCACGTACTTCCCTGTTAATTCATACTTCCTAGGAAATATCAAATCACAGAGTTATTTGGTTGACATATTTTTGAAAATACATACTCCCTCCGGTACAATATATAAGCAGTTTTAAACTTTTTCACGCTAATTTAGGTAGGTATTAATTATGGTATGTTTTTAGTGTTTTTAAAAATTTAACATTAATATCTTACCATATATAGTAAATTATTTAATGTATTGATATCGGGAACAATCAAATGAAATTAAAAAAGGAAATAAACAGCATTAAATTCATATTGATATACTTAAACTGCTTATATAATGATCCAATTTTATTTTCTTAAAACTGCTTATATATTGTACCGGAGGGAGTAGGAAGTTAGACTTCCTAGGGAATTGAAATTTCCCACATCAGATACGAAGTGGCTTACTCACACCCCACGGTAAGTTATATTTTCTTCATCATTATCTTTAATAAAATTTAAAAAAATCTACTTTATCCTTATAAAAACTAAAAAAATAAAATTAATTCCAAGGAAGTACAAATACCTATATGTCAACCAAACATCTATTTAACATTTCCTGGGAATTTTATATGGGAAGTGAATACCCAGGTAATACAACTTACCTTGGAAAATAAATTCCAATGACAATCAAACAAGCACTAACTCTTTATTTTTTATTTAATATTAAAATTATTGTATATTGTATATATTACAGAAGAGAGAGCGAGATTAAATAATAAAAAGTACAAAAAAGGAGAAGATACTAATAAAATATAAGATAGAGGGGAGAAAACCTCTTCATTAATAGAGAGAATCATGAGCTCTTAAATATATATTCTCTAAAATTTAACTTACTATGCTAAATGAGGAGGCCATTGGAGGTGCGTTTAGATCTCAGAAAGTTAGGATTAAAATATAATAGAAGGTAAATGGATTTGTTGTTGTGTTTGGATAGCAAAAAAAAATAAGAAGTAAAATGATAGATTCTGTGTTATTCAGAAATTTTTGAAATATATTTTATCTTCATATGTACTTTATTTACATTTTATTTTACATCAAATTATTTTACATCTAATTTTCCAAATTTCAGACAAAGCCTAAATATTTACTTTTATAACTAAATAAAAGTAGTATTAAAAATTTATTGATATGTATTCATAAATTCTTGTAATGTACTATATTATTCATTTGGATTTTACCATATAATACATAGTCCTACTATTTTAGTCCGACTTTCTAATCCGACCTACGTGTTAATATTAGATAGGTTAAAAATGTGGCATCTCCTGAATTAAGGGGGTTCACTCTTTTTTATTTATATTAAATGAGGTGGTGACACCTCAGTCGGATTAACAAGTCGGCCTCTTATATTCGGACTATATATCATTTTTCACTTCAAATATGACATAATTGGACCAGGTGCTTGGGAAAAATCCGAATTCAATCGATTAGAGTTTATTCGAGAGTTGAAGTTTAAATTATATTTAATTTAAGAAAGTTTATTCGTTCTAATAAAATATAAAATTAAAAAGTCCTTACAAAGGTTTTGTAAGAGTTGTCTAATGAAACATATTTTCTTATATATTTATTTAGTGTTTAAATTTAATATAAAACACTGAAATTTAAATTTTTATATCATGTTAAATTGTTTCTCCCAAAATTAATATAAAATTGATCGATGTTTTGATTCAAATATTTGTGCAACGGTCATGTTGGTCATATACTTTCAATATAAAGGAGTGAAAATTTATCATCGTTAAAAATATGAGATAAAAATTTAAATGAATAAAATATATAATCAATTTAAATAAAGCTACAATTATAACAGTGAAATATATTAAAATATAAAATTTTATATTATTTAAATTTTATTTTAAAATAAATAATTTTTGATTATTATTATTATATTATTTATTTTATATTTCAAAGTCATTAGTTTTAATATCCTATATTACCTAGTGTCAAATTTTATAGAAAAAAAGATGTCTGTAAATTTTCTTTAAGACACGACTTTTTATCATCAACCACCCTACCTAAATCTCTTAGGCTGTATTTGGTTGGTTTGAATGAATAAGTGGAAAATGAAATGAAAATTATATAAAAAGAATAAGAGTAAAAAATAATATTAGAAAGAATATGTTATAAAATATGGAGGAAATGCAAAAATTTTATGAGATGAACTTGTGAGAAAAATGATGAGATGAATGAATTCTCATTCATTTTGAAACATGAAGGAATGAGTTGTAGTTTAAACACAAGAGAAATGAATGGATGAATGAATGAACATTTATATATACATGTGAAAAAATTAGTCAAATTTTCATTACATTTCTCCCTCATTCATTTCCAACGAACCAAACACAACCTTATATTTAATATAATTTTGTTTATTTCGTCCGATAGCTTTCCGAAATATCTTTTAAAGTAAGTCCAACGCATATCTATTTTAAGTCCTGATAGGCCCAATCCAGTAAGGGTCTAAATTCAACACACTCACTTAGGTCCAATACCTAAAGCCCAAACAAAGACCCAAGTCATCATGTTGGGCCAAGGCAACTCAAGCCCAATCCATCACATGAACTAAGGCCATAAGGTCTGCACTACAAAACCCACCGTCCGCGTGGACAGTAGTCCATCACACGAAAGCATGAACGGTCGACCATACGCGCGGACAAAGGATATTGAAATATGCGGTGGAATTTTACTATCCGCGTGAACCGGCAACCAATATACGGATGTGCGGATGGCCACTCTCACTCATGGACACCTCTCAACGGACCGAGCTACCGTACGGATGAAAGGACCAAATCAGGTCACGAGCGCCGCACGACGTTCATGTCAACATCACCCACGTGGGTGCCACGTGCCATCACGTGCCACGCACGTGGGCAAGTATCTATACATACCCCTTCACTTTCAACTGTAAAGGGGTAAGAAAAACTTCATTGTTCACACATTAGAATCACTATGACTTCTCTCTACTTTCTCTCTCTATAATTTGACTGAAATTCTTATCTATAATTTGACCGAAATTCTTATCCTTTCGCCGGAGGTGTCCCGGAGCCGGCGAGGCTCCGCGTGGCATTGTTTTATAGGTATAAAGACTTTACTCGTATCATCGGCGGATTTGGACCAAGAAAGTAGACCCTGATGAGTTTGGGTGTTATCATTTTGGCACTAGAATGAGGGCCTCCCATAAGCTCTCCACTAGCTCTTCCACTTGGCGGTGATTAGTACTCAACTTGACCCTTGAACAAGATACAATCACCCCCAAGCGACAAGTCCGTACTCGGACAAGGACATAGACATGTTGAGCATTTGAACACTCGGACATTCGAGAACATACCCTAACATTTAGTGGACATGGTAATAGAGACTAGGAGTACTCACTCCATGAGAGACCCAAACTTGGACGACCCTCAGCATCCTCAAAACACGGATCACGTGGAGATCGACCACGATCCATCGGATGGCAGCCAACATCCCTCTACTTTTGCGAACTTATGCGGATGCCTAAATGAGCAGCGCCGGCGTAACCGTGAACGTCGCGAGTGCGAGAAGTACCCCATGGAAGAGGATACTACATCAAGGCCTCCAGTCCAAACTTTGGCACATCCCAACCCTCAAACACAACATCTCATAGAGGAATTAGATCCAAATGATGTTGAGGATGGGCCAGAGGGGAATTCGAGGGCATCCTCCATGATAAGGAGGAACCCTATCCCCAGCAGACTTGGCTCCTTGAGAGAGCCACAGCATCCAAGGTACAACATCACCATCGGGACTACATATGGTAATACTACCGTGATCACCCGGACGCAAGTGATCTACGTAGGCAACTTGAACACAATAGGCTCCATCGTGAAGGCGAGTGAGAGGCCTCGCATCACTCTGGCAACCGCCGCACGATCATCCCCAACAATCCCGAGCAATCACGCTCTCACACCAATCGACCCGAGAAATCACGCTCTCATAGGGATCGCACACCTAGTGAGATCCCCCGACATCTTCATGGGCCGCCTCCGCCGCCTCCATCGGATCCTTTGTTGGCGGAGATCATTCGGCAAAAACAAGAGCTTAAGCAGAAGATGCTCCTCATTACATAGAAGTTAGAGGGTGATGAGGTTTGTGCACCATCCGAGGATCCTTTCACGGATCGCCTTACTGCCCTTCCGAATGAGGCTAAAAAAAGACCTCACTTACAGATGTATGATGGGAACTCGGACCCAAATGATCCTACTCAGTTCTTTGACCAGTAAATGAAGATGGAGAACTATAATGATCACGTCATCTGCCATATGTTTGCCTCCACTCTCAAGGGGAATGCCCAAAAATGGTACAACAAGTTGTTTGCCAAGGGCCTCGACTCTTGGGAGGAATTCCGTTCGGCATTCCTGAGAAGGTTCTTTGCGAGCCGCCCACATGAAATCCATTCGGTCTCTCTTGGAGGCCATCGTTCAGCGACCTGGGGAAAGTTTGAACAATTATATCCTAAGGTTCAAGGAGGGAGTGAACCTTGTGGATAATTTGAACGAAGGGACGACCATCAGTGGCTTCCGAAGGTGGTTGGACACCTACAATTACAAGCAATATGTCATGGACATCATCAAGAGAGACCCTCAATTCTTGGCCACGGTGTACGCGTCCGAGTACATCACTAGGGACAATGCTCTTCAAGCTATGAGGGAAGCAAGGGGATTGTCAACCCGTATCCCAGTCAAAACAGAGATGCTTCCGCAGAAGGAGCACTAACACTTGCACAAGGACAACAAACAGAAGAATGGGCACAATCCCAACCAGAGCTCCGTGCCCGCTCCAGTCCAAATCATATCGTCAACGCCCCCAGCGACTATTACGGATAATCCTACCGCGCGAAAGGATGTTCGCAGCCGTCTGGGGACCCTTAAGGCCCAATCAAAGCCTCAAAGGTTGTGGACCAAGTTCACCAAGAACTACTTCACCATGTTGGCGGAGCTCAAGGGCTCCAAACTTTATGAAGCTCCTAAGCCTATGCAGGCACCGACCGCTCAAAGGGACCAAACAAAGAGGTGCGAATATTGTAACACCCCGACCCAGGCCCAAGTCGGCGCACCACTTATATCACTAACAAATTAAGTACTAACCTTGAAATAAATACCTCAGCTAAACCTTCGCATCAGATTCCTCAAGTTTAGACAATAGTAAAAGGATAACACCTTAAAATATAATTTTATAAAAGAAAACGGTCAACCCTGGGGGTTGAGTGAGTGCTCGTATATGCATATGCATGCAACAATATGCATTATCAGTATAACAATAACAAGGACAACAGTCCTTTCACTTTCAGAAAGACCGACACATTAGAGTTGAGAATCGCTCTTCCTTATCTCGTCAAAATAGACTCGTCAGTCTCTGCCTTATCACCTCTTAAACAGTCATGCTGCAGTACATGAAATTAATATCGTACTTAATCCAGCATAATCAACTCCTGATTATGACTGGATAAGGCATACCAATATCTTATATTGGGACCTGACGTAGCCCTCTGCTCGCTCAGCTGGTATAAACCACCTTGGTCACGGGCCCGACACATGCGACCAACTCACAATCAATTCAATGCATGTGTACAATGGAAAGGATATCCGAAATAATTGAATGATAACTGTGGACAACAGATATCAGCAAATCCAAAATAAGTAACTAATAATATATGCATATGCCTTGAAAATATTCTCAAAATATAATATATAAATTTAATACGATATTTAAGAAAATAAGAGCACTCATTTGTATATAACTCCTTTACGATCTCCTATAACAACATGGTTTATCGTTGTTACTTCTTTTCTCATTTTTCTAGAACCATATGTGCTCTTAATTTCTATTTATATAACCATGAGAGAAATCTGGCAGAAGAGAAAGAGAACTGAAGGAAAGCAAAACTATCTTGGTATATGTTAATTCTTCTGCCTTTCATATACCTTTATATTTAATTTAAAAGAATTATGCCACTAACATGTTTTCCTTCGAGCCACGTGGAAGCTCAAAAACATAATATTTACCATATTCATATATTTATTTCAAGTTATTATCGAACTTGTTGGGAAAGTAGAAGTACAGTTAACAAGGCCCACTTTCTATTTTATTTCCTTTTGTTCACATAAATATTTACAAACAATTAAATATATAATCATTTAGTTTCTTTTGTATACAAAAAGGACAAATTAGCTGGCTCCATTAACTGGAACAATGACCACATTTCTTTTTTTATTAACAAACACACTCCATATTCTGTTTCATTTTTTATTTTAAAAAAATATTATTTTCATATTATTATTATTGTATGATTTATAAGAGAGAAAATAATTATTTTTTTAAAAAAAGAAAAGAAAGAATTTTAAATCTTCATAAATATTCAATTTAACATAACTCACTCCTATTATATCTATTCTCAAAATTTATTATTTTAATTTATAGAAAAATTAATTAAATATTATTTTAATAATATTCGAGCCGGAATATTACATTCTTCCCTCCTTATAAGAATTTCGTCCGCAAAATTCACTGATGTTACAATACTCTTCTAATATCATACATCACATCTGATAATCCTATCATGGTTGCATCAAATTATAGCTCTAATATCACCACTCAATTATTACTCAGGTCTCAAAGATACAATGTCTCCCAATCGTTTCTAAATAATATCAGTTAAACTTCCTTAGTAATCTATCTCCAAATTTAACAATTAATTTGTTCAAATATAATATTTGATCTCGTATCAAATATAACAAGTGACCTCAAATCAAACTACCATCGTTTACTAATATCGCATATCACCTCTGAGGAACCTATCCTAACTACAGCTCGCTAGAGCTCTGATATCTCAATTATCCTTACTGAGTTTTCTATTTCCTAAATAA
This sequence comes from Eryngium alpinum, assembly GCA_032274865.1. Lineage (NCBI taxonomy): Eukaryota > Viridiplantae > Streptophyta > Magnoliopsida > Apiales > Apiaceae > Eryngium > Eryngium alpinum. The sequence goes on along the minus strand of JAUEJK010084026.1, from coordinate 2,781 downwards.
ATAATCTATATTCTCAAAACCTAAAAATAAGATCTGTCTTCATTACTGACATCTTACATTACGTCCGAAGAACCTATCCTGGCTACAGCTCATTAGAGCTCTCATACCATTTTGTAACACCCGGGCCCGAGTCGGCGCGCCACTGATATCGCTAACAAATTAAGTACTAACCTTGAAATAAATACCTCAGCTAAACCTCTACATCGGATTCCTCAAGTTTAGACAATAGTAAAATGACAACACCTGAAAATATAATTTTATAAAAGAAAACGGTCAACCCTAGGGGTTGAGAGAGTGCTCGTACATGCATATGCATGCAACAATATGCATTATTAGTATACTTTTGTGAGAAACAATAACAAGGACAACGGTCCTTTCACTTTCAGAAAGACCGACACACTAGCGATGAGAATCGCTCTTCCTTATCTTGTTAAAATAGACTCGTCAGTCTCTGCCTTGTCACCTCTTAAACAGTCATGCTGCAGTACATGAACTTAATATCGCACTTAATTTAGCACAATCAACTCCTGATTATGACTGGATAAGGCAGTCCAATATCTTATACTCGGACCTGACGTATCCCTCTACTCGCTCAGCTAGTATAAACCACCTTGGTCACGGGCCCCCGACATATGCGACCAACTCACAATCAATCAATGCATGTGCACAATGGAAAGGATATCCGAAATAACTGAATGATAACTGTGCACAACGGATATCAACAAATCCAAAATAAGTAACTAATAATCTATGCATATGCCTTAAAAATATTCTCAAAATATAATATATAAATTTAATACAATACTTAAGATAATAAGAACACTCACTTGTATATAACTCCTTTACGATCTCCTGTAACAATATGTTTTATCGTTGTTACTTCTTTTCTCATTTTTCTAGAACCATGTGTGCTCTTAATTTCTATTTATATAACCATGAGAGAAATCTAGTAGGAGAGAAAGAAAACTGAAGGAAAGAAAAACTCCTGGTATATGTTAATTCCTCTGCCTTTCATATACCTTTATTTTTAATTTAAAAGAATTATGCCACTAACCTGTTTTCCCTCAAACCACATGGAAGCTCAGAAACATAATATTTACCATATTCATATATTTATTTCAAGTTATTATCAAACTTGCTGGAAAGTAGAAGTACAGTTAACAAGGTCCACTTTCTATTTTATTTCCTTTTGTTCACTTAAATATTTACAAACAATTAATTATATAATCATATAATTTCTTTTGTATACAAAAAGGACAAATTAGATGGCCCCATTAACTGGAACAATGACCACATTTCTTTTTTTTGTTAACACACACACTCCATTTTCCGTTCCATTTTTTTCTTTTAAAAAAAATACTATTTTCATATTATTATTATTATTTAATTTATAAGTGACAAAATAATAATTATTTTTTTCAAAAAAAGAAAGGAAAGAATTTTAAATCTTCACAAATATTCTATTTAATATATCACTCCTATTATGTCTATTCTCAAAATTTATTATTTTAATTTATAAAAAATTAATTAAATATTATTTTAATAATATTCGAGTCGGAATATTACAAATATCATGAAGATCATGAGCACCTAATGGAGGATTGCATCTCTCTAAGGTACTTTCTTGAAAGATTGGCTAAAAAGGGGAAAGTCAATCAGTACCTCCCGACGGAAAAGCAAATAATTCCCGCTCCCATGGCTAAAGACAAAGGAAAGGGGCGGATTGACATGATAGTGGGCAGAATCAATGAGGGGAACCCGGAGCCTGAGTTCTCCACCACTCCCGTTTATGTTATCGGACCATGGCTGGAGATATGCAACGTCATTACCTTCTTGGATGCGGACTACGTGGGTATTGACCCACAAAAACACGCAAGTGTTCAAACCTTAACCTCATCCTAGTGCACGGACGCTCACTTCCACGCCCTAGTCTTGGGGGGCACCCACAAAAATATGCAAGTGTTCAAGCTATAACCTCATCCTAGTGCACGGACGCTAACGTCCGGGCCCTAGTCTTGGGGGCACCCACACAAACACGCACGTGTTCAAGCCTTAACTTCATCCTAGTGCACGGACGCTCACCCCCGCGCCCTAGTCTTGGGGGTACCCAAAAAAACACTAAAAGTGGAATAAGGGTGTGGGGGGAAAATGATAGGCCCAATCCAGTAAGGGCCCAAATTCAACACACTCACTTAAGTCCAATACCTAAGGCCCAACAAAGACCCAAGTCATCATGTTGGGCTAATGCAACTCAAGACCAATCCATCACATGGACTAAGGCCATAAGGCCTGCAATACAAAACCCACCGTCCGTGAGGACAGTAGTCCATGACACAGACGCACGGACGGTCGACCAAACACATGGACAAAGGATATTGAAATCCGCGGTAAGGGCCAAAATTCAACACACTCACTTAGATCCAATACCTAAGGCCCAACAAAGACCCAAGTCATCATGTTGGGCTAAGGTAACTCAAACCCAATCCATCACATGGACAAAGGCCATAAGGCCTGCAATACAAAACCCACCATCCGCGCTAACAGTAGTCCATCACACGGACGTGCAGACGGTCGACCAAACACGCGGACAAAGGACATTGAAATCCGCAGGAACCGACGGACACGCGGATGGCCACTCTCACTTACGGACACCTTTCAACGGACCGAACTACTGTACGAACGAAACGACTAATCCACGTCACGTGCCCCGCACGCCGCTCCTGTCAATATCACCCACGTGGGTGGCACGTGCCACTCACGTGGGCAGTTATGTAATACACC
>JAUEJK010084025.1:0-18354 GCA_032274865.1 Eryngium alpinum | reverse complement strand
ACTTCAACACTCAAATGGAAAAATATTTGAGCAATCCAAACGAGGGCAATGAGGAGGATAGTTCTGATTCTGAGTCAGACAACAACCAAAGTTTCGATGAGTCACTGAGTCAGGATTGGAAAAAATGTTTGATGCTAATTATGACATGTAACAGATACTTGCATCATTCTTGTATAAACAAAGACCAACAGTTTGTTGTCACAAAATTAAACTTGAATGTTAAGCTACAATAGGTCTTCTCGTTTCTTTATAGTTACAATTTTCAAACTTGTAATCATGTGTTTACAATTGATAATCATCAATTCATAATTTTTAAATCATTCTGTTGAACTAAAATTTTAGTAATGGAAAACAAATCAATTTCAAAAAAAAATCAAAATGTACAATTTAAGGTTGCTTTATATTTTTTCATTACCAAGGTGGCGGTACTACCACATTTATGATGGTGACGTTAGAAAATATAATCCAGCAGACGGTATAATAATTCCGATTGCTGCCAAACATGATACAACTATTCCGAGCTCAACAATCTTGCTGTGCCAAAATCTGAGAGCCGGGGTTCTAAATCTGACTCGAGCAAAATATTATTTGGGGAAACATCTCTATGCACAAATGTCGGAGAACAGTCATGGTGCAAGTAAGAAAGTGCATGGCTCAATCCTTGAATGATTCGCAATCTTGTATCCCAATCTAGCTGAAGAGCCTCATCCTCATTATATAGCAGTTTTCCCAGACTGCCTTTCTTAAGAAATTCATAAACCAAGTACAGGCACCCCATCTTGGAATAGGAACCATAAGGCTTGATTATATTCCGGTGCCTAACTTCAGTCAGAATTCGTATCTCGTTATCGAAACACCATTGGTTAATCTCTGGAGCATCACTAGATTCTGACATGCTAATCCCTTTAACAGCTACAATCTCGTTAGTCACTAAAACAGCCTTGTACAGTCTTCCAAATCATCCTCTTCCGATGCAGTACTTCTCATTGAACTCTTCGGTGGATTTTACAATATTATTGAATGTGTGAATCTTCTTTCTTTTCTCCAAATCTGTGAAAGCTATCTGTATCAGAACTTCTACTCTGTTCATCATGATGCTTGGTTTTCTTTTGAGATTCTACATATCCTGAAATGATAATTGTTAAAACGAACACGCTGAAAACCGGAACAACGATGATGATAAGGAAGTTGTTTTTGAACTTTTGTGCCTTTCTAGTTGTAGTTGTTCCATTACAAGAGTCAAACGCTTCTTCATTTCCACACAAACCTTCCTTTCCGGTGAAAGCATTTCCTAGGCCTTGCTCGAACACTTTGCCAGAGGGTATTGGCCCACTGAAGTTATTGTAGGAGAATTCAATAAACTGCAAGCTAATCATGCCTGATAGTGCAGGAGGAATTCTACCCTAGAAATCATTATGTGAAAGATTGAAATTTTCTAGTGATGAGAGCTTACCCAAGTTGGCTGGGATAAATCCTGATAGCGAATTGCTACTGAGGTCCAAAACATATTGCAAGTGTGACCGGCTGCCAAGCTCATATGGTGTCTCTTTCGTAAAAACACTGTTGCTCATGTTCAAGCTCAATAAGGTTACACAATTTCAAGATTTTCGGGTATGCTTCCTCTCAATTTATTTGTTGATAAATTAAGAATTTGGAGTTTGTTAAGTTGCCTAGATATCCCAATTCAGTTGGTATATCACCTGTTAATTTATTTGAATCCAGATGCAGAACACGCAACTAAGTCAATTTGCCTAGCTCAACTGGCATGTGACCAGAAATCTTGTTTCTTGACATCTGTAAATTTGTAAGCATTTCAAATTTGCCCCATTGAGATGAGAGTTCTCCTGCAAGTTTATTTCTACTCAGTAAAATGGAAACAAGTTTCGGATGAACACCAATGCTTCAGAAACATTTCCCAGGAATTGATTCTCATCAAGGCGGACTCTAGTTAGTCCTGAGCAATTCTTCAGGCAGTTTAGTAAAGGCCCAGTAAAGTTATTCTCATTTACTGTGAATTCAGTAAATAGAAATCTACTGCATATTCCTTCTGGTAATTTCCGCGTAAAGCTAATGTTAGCAAGAAAAGGATTGTTTTTTCCCAGTTCAATCAGAGTAGAGCCAGAAAATCTGTTGGTGAACAAAGAAAGTGTTTCTAGATTTTTCAGATCAGCAATGGTGTCGGGTAACTCCCCATTCAACTGATTAGTGTTTAGATCAAGAGTTTTCAGCATTGTTAGATTTCCTATCTCGGGTGGAGTAGTCCCACTGAGATTGTTGTAAAAGAGATTAAAGGTAACAATATTGGCAAGATTTCCGATTGTTGGTGGGATTAAACCAGAAAGCCGATCACCTGAAATGTCTAACGCCGCCAGATATTTCAAATTTCCAATCTCTGAGGGGATTGCTCCTGAGAAATGATTACCGTACAAAAATAGATAAGAGAGGCTTGTCATGAAACCACTCTCAGCAGGAATATGTCCAGTGAAGTGATTGTTTTGAAGCTGCAATGATGTCAAATCGGTCCAGTTGCTGACAAGATACAAAGGTGAGAGCTCACCGGAGAGGGAATTTTCAGATATACAGAGATCAGATAGTTTGGTTAGATTGGAGAAGGACACAAGCAAGGGTCTGGTAAGTAAATTCACAGCTAAAGCCAAGTAGGTAAGCTTAGTGCACTCGACAAGCTCAGATGGGATGGTAGAATTCAAATGATTCATTCGGATATCAAGTTGTTGAAGCTCCTTAAGTGACCAATGGAAGAAGGAATATTTCCTTCAAATGAATTGTTATACATTTCAATGATTTGAAGTTCAGAAAGCAAACTTATATACCTGATTGAAACCTGACAACGACCCTTGCAATGAATTGTCTGTAAGATTGAGATATTCAAGATTATCGAGATTACTAAATACTGTTTCAGGTATAGGGCCTGTGAGCTGGTTTAGTGACAAATCAAGAAAAGTAAAGTGCCTGCAACCCAGAACAAAAGCTGGAAATTCTGATATGATCTCATTGTCGGATAAGCCAAGATGAGTCAGCAAAGGCATACTAGAAATCTTGGACCAGTCCAGTCTGGTTCGCGCAAGTAGTTTGACCCGACATCTAAGTACCATAGCTTTTGAAGATCGCTAACTTGGTACAGGATGGTACTGCTGAGACTGTCATAAAAAAAGCTAAGATATTGAAGCTCTTTTAGAACAAATGGCTTCTGGAATGTCACCATTTGCAGATTAATTACAAGATGGTTTCCGGATATACTGACTTGTTTTTGTTTTCGGTTTTTCGTACTACAGGATGTTTTGTGTTTATACCTCCTGGATATCTATATACAGAAAATATGCAATGATTATATGTAAGATTAGCTTCACAGGAAAGATAAAGAACCCATGCTTATCAAATATGAAATGAGAGCATGGGTGGACTAAATTTCTTTTGCAGTGAAAATGCAAATTCATATAATAACATGCACAAAAGAGCAGGTATTATAAAATTATACTAAAAATGCATTAGATGGTAGGCAAAATGCAGAGGAAACAACACACACACACAACAATAGGAAACACCCACTACAAAAAGGTAGCACTTGGACTATATGTGAATCCTCTGCAGAAAAAAAGTAAACAAACATCAAACAATCTTTTGTCAGATCAATCATATGTATTTAATCAAAAGTTAAAAGGAGCATTATTATATTTAGGGTTACAGTTTGTCTTCAAAAATGATTTCTTTTACTGATAATCTAGCATGTCTTCAATGAAAATCTGCACTGCTAGCGTTTGTAACCTTGAAAATCCGAGATATAAAGTTGGATAGTATTTTCAGATTCACCGTATATTATGTTTTATATTATTTGTTCACTTAGTCGTTGTTTAGAACTTTGAAAGTTGAAGATAAACCACCTAAAATGAAATTCAAGGTACAAATGGAAGTAAAATATTTTTCCTAAACCCAAAATAACAAAGGATTTGATATTTCACTTCCTAGCTATCCGAAAATGAATTTATTTTATATTATATTTTATTTTGCTCCCAACTGTTTTTTTTGTGTTTACTTTTTCTTTTCTTTGGTAGTTTTAACATTTTATTCTGAGAGCTTAAGGGTGAAGTCCATTGGACTTGGATTCACAAACTAACTGGCATATAAAAAGAACTAGTGTAATCACTTTTCAGGTCTAATTAATCATTAACTTCAAACACAGAACAAAAAGGAAGGCTAAAGTAGCACGGATGTTGCTTCTGTTCATAATGTTGGGAAAATTGCAGTAACGATAACTCAATCCATTCAATTTGATCATTTGGCTATACAAAAAAAAAATCACAAAATCCGCTAAAAGATCAAGAAGACGTTGTCAGGTATATGTACAATATGGACTACAGACACAATCAAGAGACTTCAGAAAACCATACAACAAAAGTACTCGGAAGGAGAATCAAGAGACATCGTCGGGCCACACTTTTCTCATTTTCAAGCTCAACAGATCTGGTATTTGCTTCAGATGTAACCAACCAGTTTGAGAAGCTGGAATCAACGCATGCATCTTTATTCACATTCTTGGTTTGATGATGAGGCGAAGGTTTGAAAGTAGGCGATGACTCTTTAATACTTGGTTCGGAACTAAATGGCATACAAGGCGCTTCTTCATCTGCAGCCAAATTCTCCTTCTCCTGTGGCTTCGTTGGCTGTGACCCTTTCGGTTTTACAGGTTTCCATTGACTAAGATTCTCTACTGAACTCAGCACATACTCAACGGAACCATTTCTATTTCCTAAGTTCCTATTCAACCAAATAGCTTTATCTTCCGAACAAATCATAGGGCTGTCTACTTCTTCGGAGTTTACTCGTGCCAAAGACTTCTCGTTGCTGGACTCCATCGACGCATTTGGAATAGCCTCTGACCAAACTTTTTCACATAACATACTTTGATCATCAATCTTATTATCATAATCATCATCTACGGCACCTAAAACACTATCCTCATGTTCGCTATCTATTGCCTCATCATCACTATCCCGACAATTTTGATACCTATTGTTCTGCGGGTAGGATCCAACACTGGAAATGTTTGAGTCACCCACAGAATCTGTTTTAGATTCACTTGACTTAGCAACACCCTCTTCTTTCTCCCTCTCATTATCGTCAGAATCTATTATAGATTCACTTGACTTAGCAACCCCCCTCTTCTTTCTCCCTTTCATCATCTGTATTACTCTCCTCCTCTACTGAATCAGTACTTCCATAGCCCGGAATATGTTCGTGGGTTTCAACATTTGAATCAAATGTAACCCTTGTTTGCTTACTCCAATTCAATTGCGTTTCCTCTGACTTCTCACTGCAGTAAAAATTCCATAACTATTACGAACATTTCGTGAAACGCAACTCGGGTTTCTCTTAACATCAATCTCCCCAAAAACACAAATTAAAACTAATCAAACAATAATACTAATCAAACATGTTAGTTTCCGAAAAAAGCGATTAATACAAGAAACATAAGAAAACAATAGCCAGCCTCGATTGGGTAACTATATTGACGGCTTTTTCAGGAACACCTAATACTGGATCATCAGTAGAGACCTGACCTCCATTTATCTGTAAATGAACAAGGCAATAATCATAAAACCTACTAAACACCATAAATTTTGGACCTGAATTATCAAAACTTAATGTCTTTTGATTAAAACATAAAATGAGAGTTGATTCTTGATTAGTGATGTTTGGTAAACAAGGGATAAATGTTGGTTCAACCTTTGCAACTCTAGTGCTTGAAAGTGACATGCTAGACATGCTAGAAGATTCTGAGCTATGGTATAAAGGGCCTCCAGTTTATGATGCGGAGCCCTGTGATTCTTTTCCTTTAATTGGTGAAGGAGTAGATGAGAACTTCCTCGGGATATTACTGATGACACTGGAAGCACGGAAGAATTACCACAACTGGTCTATCAGTTTGTTTCTTTGGAAGAATCCACCAAGGGGTCTATCTTAAAGATATACAGCAAGAAAGTACTCAAAACTGCATTGTTCACTAGAAGGTGTTTGGAAAGGAAGATATATTACTTGGAGGGACAAGAGAGTAGTGGAAATTGCCCATTACTCCAGCCTGGTGAATGATATATTAGAAAGAAGAGTTATAGCCAGTGTGGGGTACAGGAAGGCTTAATACCAGATTGAAAAGAACACCGTTTAGGTACTAAAGAACCTCAACAAGTTTTAATGGTGGCTTAAAACTCAAAACACTACAGCCTTGGTCCTCATTCTGCAGAAGTGTTAGGCTTAGTTGAAGATCAGGCATTGGTTCAAGATTGTGGGTAAGAAAGGTCTTTTTTCTTCCTGTGGAGATTGTGAATCAGCCTCTAAATTGGTCAACTTCAACTCACAGCGACTCAACTAAAGTAAGAGGATCAGGACAGGGTAGTATTTTAAAATCAAGAACTAAGCATGCCTTACTTTTTGCAGATACAAAAGTCCTTATCTTTTATGATCGAAGTCTTTGATCCATGAGGTTTCCAGGCCATCCATGGGGACATGGATGTTTTTCAAGGGGGAAAGTGTGTCAGGAATACTCCCTGTAGCTATGTATTAGGAGGATTCACATTCTGGTTTAGTAGCACGATTAGGAAGGGGATTAGTAGTTGTGTCATTAGGAGATAGGGCTGTAATGGTGAGTCATTAAGTTTTGGAGAACATACGTATTAATAGAGATTTGTAAATATCATACTATGAATTTAGTTATTTATTTTGATAGAAGAACTTGGCTACATACTACTTGAAAAAGAAATCTGTGGGTAATGCTGTTGGACAAACGTAAATAACTTGTGACAGAACTTGTGACAAAGCCTACTGTTCTGTGGGAAGATGATTATATCAATAGATGTTACACTAAAAATGAATATCTAGAAATTTATTCTGGAGTTATCCATCCAATGAACGAATCATCTATGTGGGAATAACTGTAAATCCTCCCATCGTGCCTCCTATTTTAACAAGCCGCCAAGAGAGTGAAAAAAGCAAGAAAGAAAATTGATAATGCATGGTCAGCTTCATCATGTAAGGAAGAGTAATAACAGGTTACATGTGTGATGGTCTGAGGTGCAAGCCATGTACATGCACTGCAATGTAGTGGATTGGGGCTTCTACATTTGCTCTCTCTCTCTCTCTCTCTACATAAAAATAACTACAAGTAAAATCACCAGACTAAAATTGATGAAGATCATGTGTTTTAAATAGATAGTAATAAAGAAACGGCATTATATGAAATTTTATGATAATGTCAATTATTAAGTTCTCGCTCAATTATAGTTATCATGGAACCAAGCCGTTCTTGATATTTTAGGGGTTCAGTAGGAATTATATAAAACAGGCTTTTAATATTGGAATAATTTTATAATTATAAAATATTTGTATTAAATTATATTCATAAAAGCCAGTGTTGTGTGAAAGACGAGTTGAGTCGGTAGAAGTCTTTTATCGACTAATCGAGAGGCGAGAGGTGAGGCGGTCGCCTTTTTGAAAATATATAAGTAAATATTGAAAAATATGAACAAACATGTTTATATGATATAATAACATATATAGCATTAAATTCTTACAAATAACACTACTATAATAGCAATTTAGAAAACATACATAGCAAAAAAGAATAAATCAATTAAAAAACAATCCAGAATTAAGATCCATCAACATCCAAATAGGTTTAGCTCTTATAAAGGTAAGAAGCTTCTGATTATTTATAAGTTTCAAATAAATTATATGTTCCTCACAAATTTAAAAGTTCAATGTATATTATATCGACTCAATATTATAATTAAAATCTATTACAAATATAAGAAATTGTAATAACTCGTTTGGTATAAATAAATTTAACAATCGAATATCGAATATATATATTAAATAAATAAATATATTAATTATTATGATTTGTAAGAAAAAGGCATATTATCAATCGTATCAAGTTCAGTACTCTTGAACCACAATAAGCATGTTACACATTCAAAAAGGTACGATTAAATCAATCACCTTGACATATCGATTAGATGTCTCGCTTAATCGATACTAATCGACAAAGGCAATGGCCTCTTTCAAATTGTGTGGCCTTGTTCAGTTGATGTGATAAAGCCTTCCTTCGTCTCGCGCCTAATTGTTCCTTTGACAACACTGATATAAATTAATATAAAATTAGTTAAATTAATTTCAATTTTTTTAAAAAGAACTTAATACGTAGTAGAAACGTTAGCTATTACTCTTATAATTAATAATTAAATATATTTACAAGATAACTTTATACATGTTTATTACTTAATATTACATTACATTAGATTATTTGAATATTAAATATATATATATATATATATATATAGTGTATAACTCATTACTTAAAGATAATAAATAATAATTATAGTTCTCTCCAATTTTTTTATTTGAAATAGAGTTTTATATTTTAAAAACATAATTTCATATTATTGTATAATAGACAATATAAATGAAATAAATAATTAGAATAAGGGTCTTTTCTATTATCATGCTTTAGAATTTTTTAGATAAAAATCATATTTATATCTTTAAAATTATGTAATTGATATTTTTTATAATTAATTATATCATTATATAAATAAAATCCAGATTAGCTTCCATCCTTTTATGTTAATTTATTTTTATTTCAGTCAATTAGACAAAATAATAAAAATAAATTTGATCTATAGGATACAATTTTATTTCATACTTCTACTTATATAATTTACACTAGTACTAATATAGTTTCACCGGAAACGGGCCCTGATTTTAAGCAGACCCCTGCAACAGCACGGTTTGCACAGCCTTGCACTGCCGCAGGGCCACCCCTGTCATGGGAATACAGAGCCTAATAACTAACTGAGCAGAATTATGAATTATATTTTAATAATAGTATTATATATTAATTTTGTAAAAATGATAATTAGCGTGACAAAAATATGTAAAATTAAAAAATTATAAAAATAACATGAAGTAATATATAGAAAAATAGAGAAATAGTAAATGTAAAGAGTCAATTTGTGTTCCTATAAATTATGCTTATAGGTGGGAGAATCTTTCTGCTAAGAAAATCACAATTTTATTAGCAATATAGAATATAACTAACAGATTTCTAATTTCTAAATTTCTAAATTCTATGTGCAAAATCTTATAAAAAGGTATAGCATGGGGACTCTGCATAATTGTTTCAGTTGTAGTGTAAGGATCTTCATATAAAGTATACACAATCTTATAGATTTACTCTTTGTTAATCAGGATTTGACATGTTACATGCACATATTGTTGGTAAAACGGTTTCACGAAAAAAAGAATTTTATTAATTTCAATCTCCAATTAAAAGGTTTTTATGCTTATAAAAATAAACAAAACTAGAGCTCTAAATTTTAGTAATTTAAAATGATATTTCACACAATTTAACTTAAAGATCAACTTCGAACTATTTTATTCTGTCAGTTTTCTATATCTACTCCACAAGATTTGTGCTTTGATAAATCTATAGAACTTGGAGGAAGTTATCTTAAGCATTACCTCGGTAGTAGAATTGCAGTAGAGACAAATGATAAGTAATAAAAAAAAACCCTTTTACGTTGCCAAGCTCTGTCCACACATGAGATTTATAAACAAAACACTCGAGCCAATAGAGACATTAAGCCTACTCAGCATCCTACATATCACTAATTATACTGACCTGTAACTATTCGTTCTGCCCTCGAGAAGGCCGGATAAGAAGTACCTTCACTCTAGGACTCCTATCAGCTTTTGGGATTCCATCCAACATCTTTTCCTTAAAGGCTCTAGCTCCAACATCATTAGAAGCTTCAAAAGTTATGTAGTAGAGAAGACCTGCAACCAACTGCGAATTGGCCTTCAAACTCGGACATTTTTAAAATGTGTACCCTGTCAATAAATTCAAAGATAACAAATCAGTTCAATGTTATTCGTTATTATTGTGAAACTGATTCTGATTGAATAAGGGCTTTTGTTTGTCGCTTTGTTGCAATGAGTTGTTTCCAAGTGACTAAAAAATAATGATTATGCGGATATATGCATATATTTGTTGAAAGAACAAGAGAGTGAAAAGGAAGAAATTTCGAATCTCCATTTCTTATAAGAATGGTAGAGCCATAAGCGGAAAAAGTCCTCTTTTTATGTTTACTTCTCCTTTGTTTATAACGGTTGAGTGAGTGATAAGGATTTGCTACGTGTTTAAGTGTTCACTATTTTAGGTGGTAAACATGGAGAAGTTAGGATAATTAACAAGGACCAATCATCTCTGTTGGTGCTCTTAGGAGATAGAGCTGTAATGGTGAGTCATAGAGTTTTGGGGAACACGTGCTTTAATAGAGATTTGTAATATGTAATAGTAGTATGAATTTAGAGGTTTTATTTTAATAGAAGACTTTGGCTACATAGTACTTGCACGAGTAATGCTGTTGGATAGACATAAACAAGTTATGACAGAGCCTAGCAACAGGGATATTGTCTAGCTTATTCAAGCATAGGATAGAAACTAGTAACTCATCCTAAGCAGGCTAATATTGTTGTTTATGGACTGAGGACACAAATTGCCCAAGTCTATATACGACTTCGTTCATTCAAGCATCAATAACTAAAGGCAATTAGTTTCACATAGTTTAATGCGATTATTTCGACAGATGCACTTGTAAGATGTGTTATGTGGAAGTATCTCGGTTGTATTTTCCATATAAAACAAATCATCTATGTATGTAATTGGAAACGAACTAGTTACCTTCTTGTTATATTTGTCCAATGCTTTGTTGGAAAATAATGTCAGCAGATCCAGTTCATCGTTGTCCTCCTGCACCTTCTCCTTGGAGGCCTCAATGCCTCATAACAGGGCTCGATCATCCCAAAAGCAAACACATTTGGATACGATCCCATATCAAAGCCCTAAATTATTGAAACATGAAACAAGTCAAATAAATATTAAAGAGAAAAAAAACTTACTCCATACTCCTCAGCTCAAAATTGTACCGAACAAACTCCTGATAAGTCATCTCGTGATAACCGTCTTCGTCCCCAAGAGATCATCTCCGTCACTTTTAAAGAAGTGTTTATTCTGATCAAGTATTTCACATGTTTCTCTTTAGTTTTTCCTTTCTTCCAATCTGGTTCTTCATCCTGTACAATCAGATCATCGTCATCTGCAGTCGAACTTTTTTCAGCACGTGAATGATTTTCCTTTTCGTCTTCCCATCCAGAGAAGAAATCGGAATTAAATACCGAATCCTCTTCTTCATCTTCTCCTAAACTTTCTTCAGCTTTCTGTTTCCTAATTTCTTCTTCATCCATTACCAGAGCTTCTCTCTGAAAACAATCAACCTCCTCATCTTTCTTTCGATTCTGAATTCCTGCTTACTAAATTCATATTCCGATTTGCAATCTCCAACAACTGGTTGTTTTTCAGCTTCATCACCTTTCCTAATTTCTTCCTCATCCATCTCTGTCGCTTAATTTTGAGGCACCAAACCCTAATTCATAATCGTGATTTGTGGATCCTTTTCCTACTTTACTTCTGTAATTACTTTCGATTTTAGATAAAATTAAAATTAAATAAGCAAAAGTACGAAAAGTGTTATATTAATATAGTTTAGTTTTATATATTATATTTCTGTCAGTAAATTAATATGCTATTTTGTAGAATACTCCCTCCGCCAAAATAAATTTTTAATATATTTTATTTTGAGATTTCTCTTCAATTCCTAATATTTTTTAAAATAATAATTTTTTCTCTCAAAATAATTAATGAGACTCATTATTGTCTCTCTTTTCTTTCTTATTCTTAATTTTCATGCAAAAAATAAATATTAAAAATCTATATATACAGGGGTATATGTATAGAGGGAGAAGTTGATAAGTTTAATAGATTTTCTTTACAAAATGGATATTAGTTATGATATAAATAATAAATATATTATATTAATTATATTATTATACAAATTATAATTGTTTAATCATATAATAGATATTTATTTATAAACTAGTAATTTATGTAATATAAATATTTAATAAATGACTCAATTTATATCAAAATTTAATTTCATTTAGTTTAACTCTTCTCTAAATTCCATTCAATTAAATTTATGATACATTTCAAAAGTACCTTTTGTGTTACGGTATAACTTAAAAAAATTATATAATATGAAATACATTCACATATATTTAATTATATATTTGTAACTATATTATAGCTATAATTACTTAGTTCTATATTTAGGACCAACTTCTTATTTGTCATATTTTTCATCCAATTATTTATACATTGAAGTTGTATTTTTTAAATTTAATTTTATAATACAATTATAAAACTAATAATAGTTATACAGTGGAGTTGCTCTTACTCTTACTTAGAAATTTTATGCTTAATAAAACTCTTAAGAAGCGAAAAGCTTATGTCAAAATAAGTTATTTATTTCTTCTAACTTTATTTGTAATTATTAATTTTTGAATAGTCTTTATTATTTCTAATCTATTCCATACTAAATAATAAAATTATGAGAAAAATAAAGTTTATAATAAGATGCAATTTATGAATAAATAGACTGTACAAGATCTTCATCAATGTGCTTGTAATTGAAATGACAAGATGTTTTGAACTTCGGTAAAAATATTGGAGAAAGTATTCTCGAAATAAGGAATGAAAATAGACTTTCAAAATTTCTAGTTTTACGTTTGTCAACTAAAAGGAAAATATATTTGACTCTCTTCTTTACATAAAAGAAGAAAGCTAATTTTAACTAACAGAATAACAGGTGTAAATAATACTGATGTCTTTTTTCCGTTTAGCTGACAAATAGATTTGAAAACTGCAACACATTATGTTCTAATTTTTTTCAATCAGAATTTTTTATTTTTTTTGTTTTTAATTTTCAACTTTCTATTGTAAATATGTTTATTAATAGATTATAAACTTAAAATTTATATATAATTCATCGAAAATAGTTAATTTGAAACTTAATATCTACAGATCATAGAAGATAATAAAAATTGCATGTTGTAGTTTATGTACCTAGAAGAAGCATGCATTCCAAATAAAATAAAACACGAAATGACTTTAGAATTTATATTTTTTAGAAACAAACAAATATATGCTCTGGACCCAATTACATAAGGTGACATTTTACAGCTCTTCCTTTTCTTTTGAAATAAAAAAAGACCTTATGCATTGTGATATTCAGAATATACATATACATATATACATGAATCTTCTCATCTATATTATTTAGCGTCAAGATTTTTTTATCTTCTTGGTATGTTCTTTCTTTGTATTATATATTTGTATAATAAGATTTATGTCTTATTGAGTTATAACTGGAAGAATAATATATTCTTTTGTAGATAAATATGAGTGACAAAGCACATTCATCTTTTGCTCCAGGATTGAATCTACCACCACCTCTTCCTGTGAGATTCCTTTTCCTCTATTTTATTTCATGTTTAAGTGTGAATCTTTATGTAGAGTTTTATGTATTATTTATTGGGGATTTGATAGAATAATGTGATGGTGATTTCCTTATTTTACTTTGTCTAGTTGTTTAATTTTATGGAATGTTATTTCCGTAGTCATCCTTCAGTACATGGTTAAATAGGAACTTGAGCATAGTTTCTATGTTGAATGCGTTTTCTCCTTTTCTTGCACTTTGGTCAGATGGATATTACTTAAGATTAGCTTTTAATGAATTTTGACCTAACAAATAGGAATTTAAGAAAAAATGAAATGCGAGCTTGAAAACTTGAAAAGACATTGCATTCACTGATAGGGGATGAAACAACAATTCTGTTTATAGTTTAGGAGAGAGTCTATTTATTTGCGTATATGAAATTATATACAGTTTAAGAGAATAAGTGATTGTACCTGTCCACGAATATACAAAGCCCTGTATCCTGTTATATCAATATATTGAGCACAAGATGTCCCAAAGGTTGCTGGTACTATGTATTCTACAGTTAGAAGGCCTGAGACAATATCAGTTATAAAATAGAAATTATTCAATTTTAAAATGTATGGCTAAACGCAATATTTAAACTTTCTTTTGTGATTTGTCTAGAGCTACCCCTTGTATTCAACAAGGTATCTTAGGCATTATTTTAACAATAAACTTTCACATATGATCAATAATTCAGCATTGATGATAAAAGTCAATATGATGTTGCATGCTCATGTAGTTTTTGACTAGTTCTATGCTATTCGGACCCAATAATAATAGTAATAATACCATGGTTTCTTACCTAGTGGATACCTCTCACTTCTCAGTACCAGGAGATTGAGGGTTCGAGTCTCATAAAGAGGCAAGGTGTGTACCGTAAATTTACAACCAATGCTCTATTGCTATATTCTGGAGTTCTCTTAATATCTATATAATATAGGAAAAAATCTTATGTATGCACTTAAAATCAATCACTGCCAACTTTGTTGAAAATCTCTGCCTCCGAAAATGCAGCAGTCAAGGCCCTTCCTCAAAAATTGATTTTTGCTTTTACGAATGTATTCTGCTCAGCCTAACCCACATGCTAAAAACAGCAGCCTTAGTGCTAGATTATTTATGCACACCTATTATAAATATAAAGTACAAATTTCTTCATAATTGATACGAATTTTTCCTCTTGAACTGGATTGACAATTAAATTTAGAAAATTACCGTATTTCTTCAACTGATCTACCTGTAGCTCTCTGTCTTTCACCATCTTGTCATATTCCACAAATGATTTTAGAATATATTATGACATTTACAATTTATTTAAAGTCTAAATGTTTCCCGTCATTATAATTCAACCGTTTATCGAAGTTTAACTGTTATTTTTGAAATTAAACTTGATGTGTTGCTTGAACTGCTACGTTTGAAATATATTCTATCTCAACCTTTTGCCACCTTACCTTACTATAAACTCCAGTACACCCTCGTATTTCTTCAAAGATTTCTGATTTAACATGATCTATGTCTACAAGTTATTGTAGGAGGACCATCATGAGATAATTAATCCCATAAATCATACTTTTAACATTTTGGCCCATATGTTACCGGCCACTAGCAACTATTACACTGAGTTTGGGCTCATACCTTATTTTGATATTGCTGTTGTGGAATGTTCGATTTCATGTTCTTAATATATATATATATATATATATATATATATAGTGGCATATATTAAGATTGTAATTTGTGAATGTCATATTTACTTAAGCGTTACAACATGTTAGCATATATGGTATAATTTTTCGTGTTGAAAAATATTATTAACATGTCCAGTGAAGATGCTTTTTAGAGTTACACGATGATGTTTTTGTGGGTGTTGAGATTATTATTACTAAATACTCATCTATTATGTGCATAATTTACATTGTTTTATCTTAAACAACAAGAAGTATTTTTTTTTCTTGAAATTATATCTGATATACTTTCTATCTTTTTCTTTTAGAACATTGATTGGTTGAGAAGAAACAGCATAAAAGATCATCTGATAATGAATCAAGGAAAATACGATAATGACATATTATATATGAAAGATCATCTCATAACGAATCAAGGAAATATGGTAATGACATATTATACTTAAGTAAAAATAAGACACTGAACATCATATTCTTTCTTCACTTAATATTTTTTTTTTCTAACATTCTGTTAGTGCATTGCAAGTACACTGTTGTAGCTATACAGTGGACTTCCTTTTACTCTCGCTTAGAAATTTATGCTTAATAAAACCCTTAGGAAGTGAAAAACTTATATTAAAATAAATTATTTATTTTTTCTAGCTTTATTCGTAATTGTTAATTTTTGAATAATTTTTATTATTTCTAATCTATCCGATATTAAATAATAAAATCATGATGAAAATACATTTTACAATAAGATGCAATTTATGAAACAAATACACTGTACAAGATCTTCACCAATATGCTTGTAATTGAAATGACAAGATGTTTTTGTTCTTCGGTAAAAATAATGGAGACAGGAGAAAGCATTCTCCAAATAAGGAACAAAATTTCTAGTTTTATGTTTGTTAACTAAAAATGAATATATATTTGACTCTCTTCTTTACATAAAAGAAAGAAATTTAAATTTAGTTATCATATTAACATGTGCAAATAATAAAGTGATAATTTTTTAATTTAACGGATAAATAAATTTAAAAACTGCAATACATTATGTTTTAATTTATTTTATTCAGAATTTTTAGTTTTTAGTTTTAATTTTTAACTTTCTAATGTAAATATGTTTATTGAATAAATATTAAACTTAAAAATTATATATAATTCATTCAAAATATTTAATAGAAACTTAATATATAAAGATTGTACAAGATAATAAAATTACATGTTGTAGTTTAGGTACATAGAAGAAGCATGTATTCCAAATAAAGTAAAACATGAAATGACTTTAGAATTAATTTAGGTTTATAATTTATACTATTTCAGAAACAAATTAAAATATGTTGTTCTCCACCCAACTATTCAAGGTGACAGTTTACAACTCTTCCTTTTCTTTTGAAATAAGAAGAGATCTTATGTATTGGGATATTCAGAATATATATATACATGAATCTTTTCATCCACATTGTTTAACACCTAGGTTTTTTATTTTCTTATTCTTTCTTTCTCTTATATATTTGTATAATAAGATTTTATGTCTTACTGAATTATAATTATAAGAATAACATTTTTTTTATGTAAATAAATATGAGTGACAGAGCACCTTCATCTTATGTTCTAGGATTGAATCTGCCACCTCCTCTTCCTGTGAGATTTCTTTTCTTCTAATATATTTTATGTTTGGGTATGAATCTTTATGTAGAGTTTTATGTATTATTTTTTGGGGATTTGATAGAATAGTGTGATGGCGATTTCCTTATTTTACTTTGTCTAGTGTCTGAATGTTATGGAATGTTATTTCCGTAAGTCATCCTTGAGTACATGGTTAAATAGGAACTTGAGTGTAGTTTCTATGTTGAATGTATCTTCTCATTTTCTTGCACTTTGATTTGATGGATATTGCCTTAGATTGAATTTTAACCTAGCAAATATTATAGAAACTTGAGAAATAATGAAATATGAGCTTATTAAATTGAAAAAAAAATATTGCATTCACTTATCGGGGATGAAATAACAGTTATATTTGTAGGTTAGGAGATAGTATATCTATTTGCGTATATAAAATTGTATTCAGTTTAAGAGAATAATTGGTTGTACATGTCCACGAGTATACAGTATTCCATGTCTTATTATATCAAACTATTGAATACAAGAAGTCCGAAAGGTTTTCGGTACCATGTATTCTACAGCTAGAAGCCTGAGATAATATCAGTTATAAAATAAAAATGATTCAATTTTAACATTTATATGAGTAAAAATAAGGTCTGAACTTTCTTTTGTGATTTATCTAGGATTTTCCCTTGTATTCAATAAGGTAGTTTAGGCATTATTTTGACAATAAACTTTCATATAAGATCAACAGTTCATCATTGATGATAATAGCCAATGAGATATTGCATGCCCATGTAGTTTTTGAGTGTCACGCTATCCAGAGCCAATAATAATAATAATAATACAGTGGGTCCTTACCTAGTGAATACTCCTCATTTCTTGGTAATAGAAGGTTGAGAGTTCGAGCCTCATAAAGAGGCAGGGTATATGGCTGTGAAGTTACATCTTTTTAAATAGCACAATTGACATCTCTGTTTTTATATTCTGGAGTTCTCTTAATATCTATATAATATCTGCTTTCGTAAAAAACCTTTATGTATGCATTTAGAAACCAATACTGTCAACTTTATTAGAAATTCCTACCTCCGAAAATGCGTCTGTCAAGGCCTCCCTTGAAAACTGATTTTTACCTCTTATAAATATATTCTGCTTAGCCCGCCCCCACCTATTAAAAATCCCAGACTTAGTGCTAGATTAATATGCACACCACTTATAAATATAAAGCAGAAATTTCTCTATAATTGATACGAGGCTTCCCACTTGAGCTGGATTGAAAATTAAATTCAGAAAATTATTGTATTCTTTCAACTGATCTACGTGCAACTCTCTGTCTTGCACCATCTTGTCGCATTCTATAAATGATTTTAGAATATATGATGCCCTTTAAAACATATCTAAGTCTAAATATTTTTCATTATTGTAAGCCAACCTTTAATCATTCTCTAATGACTGAATCGAGGAAACATGACAGCTTTTGCAGCTTGTTGGGAATATTTATTAAAGTTTGATGATGTAAATTTGTCTAAGTGTTAGCTCCTGGTGTAATGTCAAGTGGTTGTATTAATACAAGAAGCTTGAAGTTGATCTTGAGGAAGAAGCTCTACAAGTAGAGAAGTCAAACGAAGCAGAAA
>JAUEJK010083917.1:0-11812 GCA_032274865.1 Eryngium alpinum | reverse complement strand
TAAAAGCTGTAACCGTATAAAATTGAGCGATAATAAAATGACGGATTCGGTAAAGCTGACAAATGAATTAACTTCTCTCGATAACTCAATCAAACAATTACAAACGATTTCATTTTTCCAATCCTTTTTATCTTTTTCTTTTTTTTCAATCAAATATGGCCTTGAATTCTACTTCATTTGGTTCCTAATGTGGACTTTTTGAACAACTTGCACGTAAGTTGAGGGAGATAAAAAGCATATACTTATTTATTATTTTTTTCGTAAAAAATATATTAAATACAAATTTAGACTCTAAATTTTTATTTGTCATAATTTTTAAGAAAATAATAAATAAAAATATATTTTTTACCAACCTCAAATTACAGTATAAATTATTCTAAAAGACAACATTGTGGACTAGAGGGAGTACATGACAAATTTTAATCGGTAAAAAAATAGCATATCATCAAAATTTATTTAATATATATATAACTAATCAATACTTGTTTTGTAAAATTCAAAATTAATTTTAAAATTCAATTCAAGTGATTTAATATTTTTCTTTGCATATTAAACTATTGTCCTGAGACGACTTTTTACTATTTAATCCTCATAGTTTACACATTTATACATATAACACCTCTTAAAGAAATATATTCAACTAATACCCTTTAATTGACACTTTGTACACGTCAAAGTCTTTTGGACTGAGAGTACACTCTCCAATTGGAAGATTGAGCTTCATAATGTTAAATTTTACTCTGTTTCTCTTCCTCTCTCTTTCTTTCTAAAGACTAACTAATATCTGCACATATTGTGAACGAGATACAAGAAAAATATAAATATTACAATGCTATATACTTATATAGTAATTAAGCAGACGACCAAAATAAAGATGTGTAATTAGATTGTGATTATAAGAGCACCATAGTAGTTATAGACTTGCACAAAACATGGCGGGGGACAAACATTTGGCTAAGGCCCAACATTTAAGAAGATAAGATTTTTGCCACTGTCAAAACAACTGTTCTGTAAAATTTACAAATGATTTCTAAGGTTAAATAATCATTAAATAGTGGCTAAACGATAAACAAATATTACCAGGGCAAGTAATCAATAAGCACTACCTCCTCCCCAATACCTCCTCCCCAATATACATGATAAGTACATAAGCTAGAATAGTAGTAGTTTCAAAGCAGGTACAGGAGAATTATGTTCAAACCCCTTAAGCTGTAGCTCGCACGTCCTTATATAATACTCAAGCTCACAAAATTTGTGATTATCTTGCTAAACATTACATATTCTTCAACTAGTTACAAGTTAACTTCTTGCGATACAATATCAAGATTAATATAAAAATAAAATGGTTTGGTCCAAGGGATCCAAGGCATTCAAGAATGTATATGAACATGAATGAGGATATTTACGTCAAGCAGAGTCTGGATTTTGCTACCGCAACCTGCACATGAGTCATTCCTTGAAAAGAAAGCAAAGTTGTGGTGAGGTCCCATACCATAATTCCAAAACTATACATATCTACCTTACGAATATAAGGCTTCTCCTTTATCAATTATGGAGCCAGTGGCGTAGCTAGGTGCAGAAGTATGGGGTCAGTTGACCCCACTGCAATTATAATTTTTTATGTATTTTTATTATGTTTAATAATTTTTATATAATAAATTAATAATTTGATCCCATTAAAATAAATTTTTGATCCCAGTTAATTAATATTTTAATTAAATTTAAGTCAAAATATCATATTTCTTGCATAGGTTTAAGTATTATTTTTCAAATTTCAATACAATAATATATTTTTTCCAAAATTTTTGACCCCAATTATCAACTTTCCTTGCTATGCCCCTGTCTGCACTCATTAAAGATAAGTTCGCATGTTACCTTTGGACTTTTAGGTAAGTTCTCATGTTACCTTTGGACTTTTAGGACTGTGAGACTATGTTTAAAGAAAAATGAGAATTGATAGAGAGGAGTAAAACAGAGCATTATGAAGCTCAATCTCTTAATGAGCGAGTATTGTAGACTCTCCTATCAAAAGACTTAATGCACGTAAAGTGTTAACTAACAGGTTTTAGTTGAACGTATTTTTTTAAGAAATATTATGCGTATAAATGTGTAAACTATGAGCAGTGTTCTAAAAAATCCCGATTTGACCAATTAATCCGCTGATTAATCGCTAGAAGGTGCCTTACTGATTAATTTTTTTGATTAATCATTGTTGGCCGATTCAGTTAATATATTATTAAAATAAATTTTAGAATAATTATTTATTTAATAAATTCTAATATATTATCATATAATATTTAATAAAGTAAATATATATTATGAATAAATATTAGTTAAAATAATAAAATTATATTCAAAATGTTAAAATAAGTATATTTCTATATAAAATTATATTATAATATATTAATATTATTAAAGTATATCCGATTAATTTTTAATTTCCTGATTAATCGCTAGACGATCGCTTCGCTGATTAGCACTGCCTAACGATTTTTAGAACACCAACTATGAGGGCTAAATAGTAAAAAAGTCTAATTTGACAGCTTTGTTATTTTGTCAAATACTCGAATGCAGAATTATATCCTATATATAATAAGTATAATGGACTTAAACTTGATTTTAGTATTGGTTTTAAATAGATTAATTTTGATTTACAAAATTATCATATAAACATATAATATATAAAGCTAAAAAAATAAAAAATATTAATTAGAAAATCATTCATCCAGGTTTCATCGACCTCCACATCAGGTTTCGTTCATCTCCTCCACATTGAGGTTTCGTCCATTTAAATCATACACGTCTGTAATTCATATACAAATCTAACATATATTAGCACGAATTGCTACGATAGTTTTTCGGTCTCTAATTTTATATTCTCACGGAAGTTTTTCAACTTTCAAATCAGATAAAGGAAGAGATGATTAGAAGACTGAAGAATTATTGGATTATGGTGAATTTTGAATATTTAAGTGTTCTTTGTTGAATTATAGGCTTTTAGGGTACGAATTCTAAACTCATCTTCTTTTTCTGCAAAAATTGTTTGAAATTTGTTGGATTAGTTCATAATAGTATGCTATTTTTGCATAATTTGTATAAAATTGAATATAACTTGGAATTAGATGGTCCTATACTTTTTAGAAAGGGTTTTTAATTCTCTACAACCTTCGTCTAATGCATATGTTTAGAATTCTAAATCTAAGTGTGTGAAAATTGACCATCTTTGGTACCTGTATATTTGTACTCGGTAATTACCATTTGATAACTTTGAAAAATCATAATAAACTGAGTTCATGTTGGAATGTGACTTTCCTTATCAACTTAGAAAGCTTATGAAATCCTCTATACTATCTTAGTTTTGGTTATTGTGAAATTTGTATGTGTTGATTGTCTAAAATGACCTACAATAATTATGGGCATTAACTTAGTTTCTGCCGTTTTTCTTTCACTTCGAAAATTCAAATTTCATTCATTATTTGTCCATAAATCATGAGTCTTATCAATTTAGAAAGATCTTGAAGTTAACTTTAATTCTTTACTTATAGAGTTATAGTCAATATGAGATCAAATTATTTATATTGTCTAAATTTACTTTCTTGGTAATCTGTTCATCCCCTTGATGGTGTAATACTTCCTGAACTTCTAAAATTAATACTAAATTGAGTTATTGTTCAAAGTTTATGATTCTTATCATTTTGTAAAGCTACTTCAATTAGATACAACTTTGATGTTTTATGTTCTCCCAGATAAGGTCGTTCACTAATGTCAATTTGTATATTTTCGGAATTGATTTATTTTAGCACTCGAATTGAGCTATTCATATTGTATGTTCGGTTCAAATTTATGTAGTTTATAATATTTATGTGGTTTCTTATGCTTTTATTAATTATGAGATATTGTTATTATTGATGTTTTTCAATTATTTTTTTTATTAATATTTTTCAATTGTAGTTAGAATTGGATTGTGAGGATAACAAATTATACATAATGGAAGCTAATAGTATACACACATCTAATATATGAATTAGCTTATGAGAGTAAATATCTTCCGTAATATTAATATTTTACACACTAGAAACTCAAACAAGTCAATATGCATAAATCACATGAATTATACAGCAAATCACAAAAAAATGTATATATTTTACTTTATATAGGAATATCTTACGCAAGAGTTTACACAGAAACTCCAAACTGATGTGCTTACCATTCATCTTAAGCGTAAGGGAGATCAGCTTGGTATTGATATTGTTATTGGTCATAAATATTAAATTAAATTTATTAAATTATTTAATAATCATAATTTGCGATAATAACATATTAAAAAGAGTTTACATTAAAATACAGTACATGTATTAGTTTAACTTTTGTATGTGTGGACAGCGTAAGGGAGATCAGCTTCATGTTGGTATTACTCATATATATTAAATTAAATTAAATAATTTATTTAATAATTATAATTTATGATAATAACATATTAAAAAGAGTTTAAATTAAAATATAATACCGGTATTAGTTCAACTTCTATATGTGGACGGATTGTGCAGAGACCAGCGTCGATATTTAACGGTTAATTTGAAATAACCCATCTCAATTGTGAATAAAATTTAAGTATTTTTATATTTTTATAACATAAAAAAGTTATTGAGTATTCAAGTCATATTATAATTCTTTAAAATTATAGTTCCAATAATATAAATATTATAATTAGTTATACTGATGTCAGGGAGATCAGTTTGGTCTTGATATTGGTCATAAATATTACATTAAATTAAAAAATTTATTTAATAATTATAATTTACGATAATAACATATTAAAAAGATTTTAAATTAAAATACAATATCTATATTAGTTCAACTCCTGTATATGAACGATGTAAATGAGATCAGCTCGGTATTGGTATTGGTCATAAATATTAAATTAAATTAAATAATTTATTTAATAATTATAATTTACGATAATAACATATTAAAAAGAGTTTAAATTAAAATACAATATATCTGTATTAATTTAACTTCTGTATGTGGACAGATTATGTGTAGATGCACAAATATCAGCGTCGAAGTTTAATAGTTAATTTAAAATAACTCAACTCAATTATGAATAAAATATAGTATTTTAATAAAAAATATTATTAATTATTCGAATCATATTATTATTTTTAAATTATATTTCTAATAATATAAATATTATAATTATTTATAGTGATGTAAATTATTATTTAAATTAATTAAATAATATATTTAATAGATTGTATTTATATAATAAAATTTTAAATTAATATATCAGTAAAATCTATTAAATAAGAAATTAATTAATTAAAAAAATTAATATATATTAAATTAAGAAAATTCAAAATTATTAATTTATTAAATAATAATTTAAAAATATTAAATTAAATAATAATTTTTTAAAACAATTTAAAAATATTATTTTATAATATAATAAAATAAAATATATTATATATAATAATTATTATAAATTTTAATAAAAATATTTAAAAAATTCGTACTACGAACAAAATTGCACGAACAAAATAAGCGATAACAGTTAAAAAGAGCAAAAAATCAAATCCGTTAAATGTGACCGTACACCATAGCGATTTGACCACAAAATTAAAAAAAGAAAACTATTTATTAGAGAAATAGAAGGAAAATATCTGTTAACGGTCCACCGTACACCATTAGATATTCGTGTATACAAGAATGGCGGGGGTGTGGCAGTACGGAGCATTCACGGAGAAATTCATAATAAACCCCATAATTTCTTCATCTCCTTCTCAAGAAATTCCATTAAATGGTCTTACTTTTGCTGTTAAAGATATGTAAGTCCCTTCTATTTCCTTTTCATCTTTATTTTATTGTATATTTCAAAGTCATATTCCTTAATTCCACATCAATTCACTTTGTAGATTAAAAATTAGATATGAAGCTTGGATTGGTCAATTTGTACTATTAGTTTAAAGTATTTAATCAATTTCAAACTTGATGTTTGGAATAATCTATGTTGTAACTGGGGCTACCCCTTGTCACAAATTCTAGTTTTTTAGTTCAGTTTTTGGGCACAAATTAGCTGGTGGTGGAATTGGCAAAATGGTCTTACTTCAAGCTCTAATTGTACAAACGAACAAGTTTGTCGAAGTTATTGATTATAAATATGTCTAGCTTTAGTATTTTTAGAATTAAAATCTTGGGGTTGATGTAATGTTAGTACTATATCGAAGGAGAGGATGCTTGATTTTATTGTCATTTTAATGTCTTTAATGAGGCGTGATTGTCCAAATTGGTAATAAGGTGTCCACAACATTACAGTTCGTGCAGTTGGTGTTTATACTGCATACGTTTGCACATTTGCGAGCAGTAAACCTTATTTTAATACGTTTTATTTGTCGGCGTATCTCCCACACATCTAACCCGTTAAGATAATAGTTTCTAGTAGCTTGTACATTTGCCAATATAGGATTGACAATTAGGGAATTTTTGGTGCAGTTGTGATATCATCTTGCCCTCTTGGTTTATGTTTACGTAACAAAATCCCTATTTGGTAGAGTTGATGTTTGTATATAGTTTGACAGAGAGCATTTCTCACTATACTGGTTAATAACTATGAAACAGATTTGAGTTGGGTGGATACGTGACGGGGTTTGGCAATCCAGATTGGGCTCGCACTCATTCAGTTGCCACATCAACTGCTCCAGCGATAACAGCTCTTTTGAGAGCAGGTGCCACATGTGTTGGCAAGACTGTCATGGATGAAATGGCATATGGGTTAGTTTTAAATCTTACT
The DNA here is from genome assembly GCA_032274865.1 of Eryngium alpinum. Lineage (NCBI taxonomy): Eukaryota > Viridiplantae > Streptophyta > Magnoliopsida > Apiales > Apiaceae > Eryngium > Eryngium alpinum. The sequence goes on along the minus strand of JAUEJK010083917.1, from coordinate 5,025 downwards.
TATATTATTAATTTTTTTTATAATAATAAATATTGTATTTATATTAAATCAACGATTACAATCAAAAGATTTAACAAACATCGAAAAATCATGAAAAAAAATAATCAGAGATACATCAAGAGATCCTAAGGTCTTTAAGACTATGAGTCTAAGACTAATATCTTCTCCCCTTCTGGATGAACTCTGACTTGAATATTTTGGGGATAGTAAAAAATCTACCATATCAGTCTTTACGAGTTCTAAATTGATGAATTTTCATTTTCCTGAGTGATTCTGACATGTGACAGAAAGAATTGGATATTGCGCACTCAATTGTCAGGTACTATGTGGAAGGACCTTGAAGATTTCTTTTTCCGATACCCCCTCTTTAGGACACAATTTCACTCTCACGCTTCCCTGCTACAGAAAACTATTTATCATCAGAGTGTTTCACCGTTGCTTAAAGGAAGCTTCATGTTAGCCGAAATCATACTATATTTACAATTTAGAAACTATTAAATTCCAAAAAGTACAAGCTTATTTGGAGTATCTACATTCTAATCCTACACTATAGTATATTCCACAACAAATTTAAAAGAGTTTATATCCAAAATTTAAAGTAACATAGTTCTTATTTTGTGGTTTCCTAGAGCTTCGTAAATGTTTTTCTCTGTTTGACTTTAAATTAATACTGCAAATAAAGAACTAATTATCACCATATGCTTGAGAGGTAGATATTGATGGAATCCATTGGCAGAGTTAGTGGAGAAAACAAGCATTATGGAACACCCATCAATCCATGCGCACCAGATCGGGTACCTGGAGGATCTTCTAGTGGATCTGCTGTTGCAGTTGGAGCAGGGCTTGTTGATTTCTCCTTGGGTAAAACATTTTGCCTTCAAACATATTTTCTATTTTTGCTGAATATTAAACTGGTTGAAGCAAAACCTGCCACCATAAGGTACCGATACTGGAGGGAGTGTAAGAATTCCAGCATCATATTGTGGGGTCTTTGGATTTCGACCTTCTTATGGACTAATTGAAACTACTGGTGTTATTCCCATGGCGCAGAGTTTTGATACTATTGGTGAGAATTTTGAACTAAATATCATTTCATGTAATTTCATTTTAAAAGCTAGATTTTATATTGTTCCAATGAATTACATATCATTATGACATAAGCTGTGTACTTTGCTCCTGCTATCTTATGTGAACTATAATCCAATATGTCAAATCAAATTTATTGGCTTGCTGGATCTAAGTTATATTGTACGAGAGCAATTCAAGTACAGTATAGGAAGCTATTATTTATTTGAACAGGAAGAGAGATGAAATTAGGAGCTAAATGAGTTTCTTCCTTAAAATCGTATTTTGATTAACTTGAATGAGATAGTGCAGCATCGGTGAAATTTTCTTTAAGACTTTGATGTTTGGGAACTCATACAATTTATGTCAATGGTTTGCAGGATGGTTTGCTAAGGATCCTACGTTATTGAATCGAGTAGGACGTATACTCTTGCAAATTCCTCTCAAGGATCCTGTGAGACCTGCTCACGTTATCATCGCTGAAGATTGTTTTAATCTTCTTAGCCTTCCAAGCGAACGCATAGCTGGAGTTCTTAACAACTCGGTAACTAGATTATTTGGAGGTAATTTGTATAATGGTATAATGGATTTTATTCGATGAATATCAATGGACATCTAGAGACTAGTGACATTTTCGTGTGTGATACTAAACTCGTACTGATACTGGTGTCTATACAGTACAACAATATCGTTCTCTCATCTTGTTTCTTTGTCTCAATCAACATTGTTTCTTATAAATGGTCTGCTGGTATAGGTGATGTTTTGAAATATGCAAGACTTGGTGATTATGTCAAGAACAATGTTCCGAGCTTGAAGCATTTCTTGCGTAAAGACATTGGAAATCAAGAATCTGATACTGAATCTTTGGTATCGCTTTCATATTCAATGCGTTTGCTTGTAAGGTGCTGAAAATTAACGACGTTTTAATGGATTATATGATACAATTATGACTTGATGATATATGTATGTTATATGGCCAGTCTTTACATAGTTTAATTGTTTTTTGAGTCTCAGCTTATACTTTGTTTACTTTAAACATAGGTATGAGTTCAAGAATAATCATGGTGAATGGATCAGAACTGTCCAACCAGATTTTGATCCAAGAATGTCAGAACGCGTACAAGGAGCCCTTAACACAACAGATGAAGATATTAAATTCTGTCACTCCATTAGGACTGAGTTTCAAACTGCTCTCAGTGCCCTCGTACAGGTATTCTATCTTTTACACACCGTTTCGCCCTAACATAAAAAATAATGTTTATATACACTAAATTTGATTTAAAGGCCAAGGTGGTGCACGAACTCATCTGAAGGTATGTGTTTATGTTCTTCGTGGATCTTAGATCTTAAAACGTGTAAACCCACACCCCATTAAAACTGTGGCAGTTTCCCGTAGATAAGTGCTTGAAAATTCACAATATTTGATAACTATCAAATCTAGTGTCTGCACTTCATTTGGGTTGAAAAGGAAGTCATACAAAACAAATGAAAAGTTACTTAAAAGTTTGCAAAAAGTGATTGTTGCAACATTTTTGGAACAGATGACTTGTTACGTATGATTTTCGGTCTTTATTTTCTGTTGGTCATGTATAATGAACAGAAAGTGTTATAAGTTTTCAGGTCTTGGTTCTCAATGTAAAAGTGTATTTAGCTTTTTTTACTGCACACTTCTCAATTTTCCAGACATCAAATAAGTTCGTCGTTGTATAACTAATTGTCAGACAAGCTAATTATTCCCTTGAATCCTGTATGTTATATTCATGACAGCTACATTAAGCGGTCGTGTCAGTCTCTTTGGTCATCCTAGATTACCAATGACTTTTAGCACTTCAGTTTTTCTTTCCTTTTTTTGTGTATTCATATAACATCCATGAAGTAATTTCGGCTAATCATTTAAGTACTGATACTTTATCAATTTACATAATTTGAAAATTCTTGGATAGGACCATGACATCCTTGCAATTCCTACTGTTCCTGGACCTCCCCCGGAACTACAATCAGAAGCAGTTTCATCGAAAACATTTCGTGACAGGCGTTTCAGCTTTTTATCCATAGCTGTTTTATCTGGATTCTGCCAGGTTCATCTCTCTCTCTCTCTCTCTCTCTCTCTATTTTGCCTGAATTTGGTATGAATTTGCAGGTTAGCATACCTATTGGAACTTGTGATGATCTTCCTGTATCAGTTTCTTTGTTGGCCAAACCTGGTTCAGATGGATTCCTGCTAAATTTTGTTGAGACACTTTTCGGAACCTTAAAGGAGGAGGCTCAAACGGCTGAGGAAATGAGTTACTAAACTTTTTTGCTTTTTTTTTTTTTCCTTCAGTTATGTCAAATTTACTACATACTGCCACTTTGGGTTTATGGTAAAAGTACATATGTTTATTTGTGTGTATATAGTTTGAACTTTGAACATTCTGATACGAGACATATTAGACACAGTTTTTAGAGAATTAATTTTATGATTAAAAAAATTATTGCGCATTTACTATTTATTTTTATATAAAGTAATTATTAGTTACATATAAATATGAAATGCATGATTTAAATTTTGTACTACTTCAAATTTAAAATTTTGATTCAATTTCAAACAACAAATTCAAGACACCAAATTTCAAATTATGGTGCCCACGGCCCACTTTACCGGTCATTTGTTTTTAATAATTTTTTTTGTAAGATTAATTATTTATATATAAATATATTATTTTCTTAATGGATCTTGTTTACTTAAATACAATTTAGTTTTATTTAATGATCTGCATTCTGCTAACACAAAACTTGGTAGTTGTTTCAGACTGTATTGTGTACTTTTGTAATTGATGTTTAACCATATAATGCAGTTGATTTAAAAAATAAATATATATATATCTTATTATAAACTAAAGAATACAAAAAGTAAATTAATCTACTCCCTCCTGTTCCAGATAAGTGATCCGTTTTGCACGCAATTTAGACGTGTTGAAAATATATTTTTATTTAATATATTTTTATAAAAAATATATTAAAATTTAGGACCTAAATTTTAATTTAATATATTTTTATAAAAAAATATTAAATAAAAAATATATTTTCAATCCGACTAAAATTATGTGCAAAAGTCAAACGGGATGGGACCGGAGGGAGTATTATTTTATACTCTGATTTATCAACAAAAATAATATAACAATTCAGAATAAATTTCTTGGGAAGTGTGCTGCATACTGAATGAAGAAGGGGTCACTGTCCAACAACAAAATGAGGGATCTTTCTTTAAAACGTTGATCACATTTGTGTATTGTATAATATTAGTACTTCACTACTATTAACTCCGAGATACTAACCGTTAACGTTTCTTGATTTTGCGACCCAACTAAAAATACTTATATGTATTTCTGTTTATTCAATAGGCAATAAAATTCCCAATTTGATTTTGGAGAAGAGAATGGAGGTGACAGCAAGAGCTCCCGGAAAAATTATACTTGCTGGAGAACACGCCGTCGTTCATGGATCTACGGCTGTTGCTGCCTCCATTGATCGTTACACTTATGCCTCTCTTTACTTTCCAACTCCTTCAGGTACTATACTTTTTTCTAGATTTTGAATCAGTTTTCATTTAATTTACTGGCTGCATTGAGTTGGGTTTGCTAAAAATTGTGAAACTCAATAAACCCTTTTAGTAATTTGGGGATATTTGCTTGCTATTTTTCAAATTCATAATTTTGTATAGATGTTTCATTTGTTAGCAATTAATTGATTCGAACGGATGCCCCATTTTATGTTTTGGGTAAGTTTTGATCTATAAAAATAAATTTTGTACATATAAATGTATAATCAGAAACCCTAGTCTCTGCTTGCTTACAATTTTGTTATGTGCAAGTTTGCCACTGCTGCTACCAGTCTAAATTATCCTTGTAGCTAATAATACTACTCTGTGTACTGGTAAAGTTTTGGATACTACTTGTTGATTTTGAACTTCTATTGGCA
>JAUEJK010083810.1:0-11812 GCA_032274865.1 Eryngium alpinum | reverse complement strand
ATCTTTACTGTACCTTGCTAACGAATTCAGCAATTCATGGGGTAATGACAGGGTACACTGGATTCGTTACTGGTCCAATCCATGGGAATTATGCATATATTCCGTTGGAGGATGTGGCGAAATCAAAGAATGAAATTAATACAGACTCCGAAGTCACTTAGAAACTTCCATAAGTTTTTGGTGCCCAAAACATTACTTAATTACACTTTGAACCTTTTAATTTGTCACTTTGAACACATAAAACCTTATTGTTCAGTTTCATACATCACGACCCCTTTAGTTTGACAATTTTTGCAATTGAACCTTTTCCGTCGAACCCGACCCATTTGAGTCGCCGGAGACGGGTCGGATTCGACGGAAAAGGTTCAATTGCAAAAATTGCCAGACTAAAGGGGTCGGGATGTACGAAACTGAACAATAAGGTTTTATGTGTTCAAACTGTCAAATTAAAAGGTTCAAATAGTAAATAAGCCTTATTTTTATGATAGGTTGTATGATCATATCTATATATAGGTACTTATATTTCAGAAACGATTGAAATGAAAATGTTAATTTAAAAATTATATTCAAAAATTTAATTTAATTTTAAACATTATAATTTTAAAATGAACAATAAGTAACAAATTATTAATTTTAAACACGATATTTTTTTTGTTTAATTATTATAACATCAATTGTTGTAAATGTTTTTAAATTCTTGCGATTCTTTCATGAATATATACTGTATTATTATATATTAGTATTCGAAATGTGATGAAAGTTGAATTTTAAATAATATTTAAAATGAGTAAATATCTGAAACATGTCATAACAGATACTGTAACGCAACATGTAATAACAAATATGTCTTTTAATCAAATAATAGTGACAAAATGAGTTTGAAAACTTGAATGTGATCCATTGCTCTCCATATGTAAGCTTCACCTCTGGCCAATGTTTCAATGTTCAATTCTGCAAGATATATATGAAATTTCAATTAGATATATATTACTAAACATATATAAGTAGAAGCAAAAATCATGTAAAATGAGTAAAGTTGTCCATACGTGTTCTTTCTTTATGATTTTGAATTCTTTAAGCAGCTGTTTGGTGGGTAAGAGTTTATCATTTTTTGAATTGCAATGATTTTCATCACCATCATTTGTTACATCTTCTACTTGTCTCTTGGTTTTTTTGTAGCTGTGGATTTTTCAGTATCAGGTGTGTTCAGAGTGATGTTGGAAAGGTGAACATGATCATTGTTGGTTGAAAACTGAAGATTTAATAGTAATAACATGTAAGCAACTGCAGTTAAAAGGGAATACTGTTTATAAAAATAAATTTTAACAACTACCTGGGTCATTTTGGAATCTGAACTGAACTCATGGTAACTCAAATCCTTTGAGAATGTCAGTTACAGTAAACACATTTGAGTTGTGTTTAATATTATCTTCTGATAGCAGCAGAGTTACACTATACTGTTTTCCAATAATGCTTTTCAGTATCTCTGGAAATTCATCTTTTTTATTCAACTGCAATACATTACAATGGTGTAAAAGTTTGAGTTTTGTCAGGTAGTTGAAAAAAAGTTAATTGTGAACAATACATATCTTTTTTTGTTCAGCAGTAAAATCAAAAACATTTGTATCAGTGATACGTTGAACTTCGCGATCCATTAAAATGATTACAACAGTATCACTCTTGTCCTTTGTCAAAACACACAACCTGAAACTGATATAATATATTGATCTGATTAGTAAATGTTTACAAAGTTCAAAAATTGTATGTTTCAGATGTTTTATCCATATAACTATAGTTACCTTCTCCTAGGGTATGGCTTTTTTTGTGGCATTTACTGCAATAGTATTTTCGGTTACAAATTCAACCTCCTCTTGACAGGTTGAGCACACATCAACGAACCACGATTGATTATCCTCAACTGAGATAATAGTAACTTGACAAAGCACTTCTTTCTGTTTTTAATAACAACGTTAAGTGTACAACATATAACATAATCTACTGTAATAAATACGATATTAACATGTTTTTGAACCTGAACAAAGTCTTCACTCAGATTTTGAATTTGTTTAAGTTCAAAAATTGTTTGATCATCATCATCAAGGTCTATTGGTTCCTGGTATAACTTAAAACCTGGTTCCAAGAGTCTGTATAAAAGTGAACATGCATGAAAACAGAATGAACCTTGTAAAGATTATTCATAGAAGTGAATATATTTTGTGTATTTTCTAAGTCAGAATATGTAATAGTGTTACAGAATCAAACCTTTCCCTTAGTTGACGAACACTGTCATGATCATAGTTAATGAAGAAAGCAGTTTCCATTAGATTACATAAAGTTGGTGATCCCCCTGAATGCACATTTATATTAGATATGGTTCATATTATAAGTTAAAAAATATGGTTAATTTAAAATTTGAAACCATGCAAATAAATTTTACCCATATTTTTAACTCTGCAGCTGGTTAACTCTGCAGCTGGAAAGAATTAGTATAACTGGCTTCTCGCTAGCATTGTTAACAGCTTCATTGCAATCATCAGCCATGATATCCCATAACCAACATTTGATTGTACAACTTGAACAGAAATATTGAAGTTAAAATGTTTTAAATTGAAGTAACTGATTGCTACATCGTCCAACAGTTCATCAAAGTTTTGTAATTGAAACTAATATAATCTTATCATGATTACCTTCCATCAGTAATTGAAAACCGGATGGAACTCTGATCATCTCCTTTACTGTTTTTTTCAATTGATAATGGCTGAATATTTTGAACTACACCAATAACATCTGTAACATTTGATATCGATTATGTTAGATTTGAACAAACTGGTACAAAGAATTTTAAATTTGTTAAGTGTAACATACCAATAAGTTGAGTTTGATCAGGTAGCTCAAGCAAGTTAGGAACATCAGCTAGGTCAGCGAAATCAAAGAATTGTCTGGGGATAACACTGTCACCTTGCGGAACATGAGTAACATCCGTATGGTTTGAAAGCCAAAATAGTTTATCATAGTTAACACATCGGAAAATGTCCTTTTTATACGGTGTAACCATAAAATTGTATATGACATAAACCTCTCCTTCCATGAATGTTGATTTAAAAAGATGAACATATGTTTTCCAAACAGCTGCTTGCACACGATTATGCTGTTTTTGTAATTATTAAATTAGGTAATAATTTTCAATGTTAAAAACATTAATAGTAAAATAAGTTAAAAACCAATTACCTTATCATCCAGTAGAATCATGTTGATGCTTCTTAATTCTTTTATGGGCTTCCCATTTTCACTTGTAGAATTGTAGTAAATCTTCCACAGCCGTATAACTCTTGCTTTGATTTTCCATGTGTACTTGGATTCATCTTGAGTGTATAAATCATGGTACGTTCGCAAGTTTCTAACAAAATCCAAAGATAATGGCTTAGTATATATACCTAAATAGAATTGGAGTAATATTGAATGTAATATCATAGAGTGAGTAACTTATTTTTTATTTGATTTCAAAGACGGCTGAAATGTGTTTTTTGATGCTGTAGAGTTGTGTGAAGCCATGGAATTGATTCTGTAGAGTTGAGGTTTGATTTGGAGTTGAAGAGTTTTTTAGAGAGAAGGAATAGTTATGTATATTGTATATATAGCAGTATTAAGGATGTAACAAATATAAGCTATCAATTAGGTTTCTTTGGGATTTGAAATTCAAAGAAATTATGTGGCAAATTTAATTTCTACGGTGTATATGAATAGTTAGGTGATCGATTGTTTTCATTATGTTGGTTCCCAATGAATTTTTTTTAATAACATTGTGTATATGAATAGTATAAGTTAAAATAATATAAAATATATAATTTAAATATTATAAAGTAAATGTAAAAATAATATCATATTATTATTTTCAATTGTAATGTTTTTGCATCTATTGGAGTAGAGATTGAATATGGTTTAGTTGGTGTGCAACACATTGGAACCTCACGTTTGGATAACACATGTTGTGATAGTGACTTGGTTAAAGATGACTTCTTGAAGGGAAACAATCAATTGCTCAGTATTTTGTTAATGCGTTTATATATAATTGCCTGTCAATAGAAATTGACGTGGATTATCATTTTTTTGAGCATGATTTTAACTCAGTGGTATGATAACTTACAAAACTTACTTTACATATATGTGTGATTTTTTTTCCAGTTTATATCATACTGTTTTATTATTGACACTAAACTATTATTTAAAGGTGTTGGAAAAGAAATATGAGACATGTTACTCTGAATGGAAGAATGGAGATAAGATTTCAGTGTTTTATGGCAAGAAGACAGTGTCAATGAGGATTGCAAAGGAAAATGATAATAGTATTATTATACATGGGTGGAAGGACTTTGAAAAAGTCGTTCAGTAGAATCTCGGGGACAGATGCATCTTTCAACCTTGTTTCAAATCTTTAAATGTGGAAGCATGTCTTCTTACTACAGTAAATTTGAAGAAGGTTAAAACTCCATTAGGTAAAGGAATTTCCTTTTTCCTGTTGGCCATAAACTTAATGTATTTATGTATCTATAAATTTATATTTATTTGAATGTTCTCTTTGGATATTAATTTTATAGTGATGGACTGAATATTTATGTTTGCAGAAGATGACAATGATAGTCTGAGATTCTATAAAATGGTGAATCAGTATACATTGGATACTAGAGAAATTGTAAGTCTTTTAATTTTAAATATTATTCAGGAAAAATACTTTCATGCTTGACATTGTGGTTAATTGAATAAATAAATTATATTTATTTGTGCTGTCTGTTCTGTTGCTGATTTTTTATGAAATGGGAAATGAAATACCTTTAACTTTGACAGTAGATGTTAATCAATCATGCGTGTTTAATGTTAGTTACTCTGCTACAACTAACAAATTTACGGGATTTAAAAAGATTCTCAGTGTTTATGATGTTAAAGTTAGGTATATTATGGTTCTTGAATATAAATAAATTGGGCACTTAAGTATATCACTGCTTGACGGCAAAGAAACAGGCAGAAATTTGGAAGGAAGTTCCCAACTTGGGATAGTTAAAAAAGAAAGAAGTGAGGAACAGATGGATATTGAGAATATGCTACCTGATCAAGTTAATGAAACAAATTTTTGTAAGCAATCAAAATGTCAATGATTCAGTCCAGACAACCAATCCGCCAATTGTAGGTAAAGGTAATTACAGAAGCTTATACTACTATATATTATTCATGGTATAAATAACTTACAATATTGATGAGATGATTTCTATGTTTCAGAGCCACATTTACATACTTGTGTTATAAAGTCTGACCATATAGATGGAAAGAACCGAGGCTTGGTATGATTAATAATTGTATAATATAAATTTGGTTATTTATAATTATCTAATTTTTTGGTTGACTAATATTTAACAATAACTGTAGTATTGATCGTGAACTGAGTGAAATATATTCTAAATGAAGTAAAACTTGCAATGCGAAGATACATTATGGAAGAGAAGAAATTGATGTGACAATATCTCACAAAGGAAACATAGCAAGAATCTGTGACGGCTGGCGTAACTTTTGCACTGCAGCAAATCCAAAACTGGGGGGTGTGTTAGAATATAAACTAACATCTGAAGCTGAGAAAATTTTTGAAATGTTTCTCAGAAGAAAATAAATAACAATTATGTGCATTTTCCTATTTAGACTATGAACTTGAATTTATATGCTAAAATGGTTATTTGTGTTGGAGAAAATATTATGCTGGTATTGAAACATTCACAAATTTTATGTTTTTATTTTCCATTTTTAATGATTTAAATTTATTACAAGGTAGTGAGTTCAAAAATTGGGGGATGTGTTGAATTATAAACAAATATATATGAATATAATTAAATTTTTTAAAATGTTTGGCAGGAGAATATAATTAACTGTCATGTATATTTTTCTTATTTACTATATGAACTCAACTATAAATGGTAAATTACTAATCTGTGTTACAAAAAATACAATATTTTAATTAGACATAAAGAAATTTGATGCTTTTATTTTGTAATTGTATACAATTTAAATTTAATATTTTTTATTTATATAAAAAATATAATATATTATTTATGTAATAATAATAATGATATATTTATTATATTCATATAATCTATACAGTTATATAATTAATTATGGACAATTAATATATAATTCTTCTATTTTGTAATCATAGACAATTAAATTATTACTTTAGTGAAATGATTATACATAGAAAAAGGAACTCAATTTTAAATCTGAAATAACTACAAAGTAAAGAAAATAAATAATCATGTTCAAAATTTATAAATTAGAAAAAATTTCCTCATAGACAATATTGTTTGTAATAATTGTAGTGCCTCATTTAGGGGACTCAATGTACATAATAAGTCCGGAAGGAGAGGTTACCCGACTAACAGCAATATATAACTGGCCATGGCAAAAGACAGATTCAGGAAGTTACAATCCAGCACAATCTAAAGATTGACCTTGTGCTTTGTTAATAGTCATCACAAAACAAAGCTGAACTGGATATTGAAGACGTACCAAATCAAATGGCGAGTTTGTATCGGTGGGACATATTTCCATTCGAGGTATCACATGAACAGTTCCACTATGGCTGCCAGCAATGATTTCACAAACAATACTATTTTTCTGGCATTTCCTAACAACCATCCGTGTTCCATTGTAAAGTCCAAGTGACTGGTTAAGATTGCGCAGAAGCATGACAACAGCATTTTCTTTGAGTTGTAGTTCATGGGGAGGCATACCTGGAAATTTCATTGAGTTAAGTATCTCAATAGGAAATGAAGCTGACAAATCAACATCAGAACCGGAACGACATCTAATGGAATCAACACTTCTATATATGTGAACATCACCAGGTACCTTGTTTAAAATAATTCTGTTCATATGATCAACAACTTTATTCTTTGGTGTTAGAATAGCTCTGTGACGAAGATAATCGTGGTCCGTATACCTTGACCTTATATCTGGGAAAACACTGTCAATAAGAAGGTTAATGTCTGCAGACTCTGTTTGTATACAGAACTCGGGTGGAATTGCTATTTTTCCTGAATCATCAGTTCCATCATTTCTAGGTGCAGAAATATTACCATCACCAATGTCAAGAACCCATTGAATAAATTCAGAAAGCTTATCATTGTTCTCAACAGTATCAGATCTTCGTGTAAGCCTCATATTTTCAGATAATGTAAACATTTGATAATAGGACCATAATAGTGAGCGTATGATAGATGCACTAACAATATCAGATCTTGAACCCCTGAATATAACCGGTAGAATTTGCCTGAAATCACCACCTAACAAAATGGTAATACCACCAAATGGTCTACCAAAGTTATCTTTGTCAACTGTTTTCATAATATCACGCAATGAACGATCCAAACATTCAAAAGCTAACTTATTTTGCATTGGAGCTTCATCCCATATAATCAATGATGTCTTCTTTAACAATTCAGCAATATCTAAATTCAGCTTGATAGCACATGTTGATGTGTCATCCAATTCCAAAGGAATCTTAAACATTGAATGAGCAATATGCCCACCTTGAAGTAATGAAGCTGCTATTCCAGAAGAAGCCACAGGAAGAACTATTTTACGATCAGACCTTAATCGAGCAATAATAGTTTTCCAAAGGAATGTCTTCCCACATCCACCACTTCCATAAACAAAAAAGAAACCACCTTTCTTCTCATAAACGGATTGAATAACCACGTCATATATTTCTTTTTATTGGCTGTTAAGTTTTGAAAACAGGCTTTCATGCTCAATATGCATCTTTGAACTGTCATAAGACTGTTCTTCAAGTAACAATCTATTTCAATAATTATCAAGATACATATTAGATAACATTGGCATTGTTGAAAAAAATTTCAATGACTTGCCAATTGAGTTTAGAATTTTCTCAACCTCTGCAAAGACAATATTAAATATTGACATTAGTATCTTGAAAGAAAAATATCTGTAATATGATATTTAAATAATTATACCTGCAAGAGTGCACTGTTCTAAAATGTCATCAGGTAAAGGCACATTTTTCCGTCCAGAATCCTTGTATCTATGATATAAGATATCATCAGACATAATCTTCCAATAAGAGTTCCATAGCTTACGAACATTTGCTACATTATAGTTAATAATAATGTGAACAAGGAGTAAACGAAGTTGCGATGCAGAGGATGTTGATTGATTTTCTTTAAAACCATCATGCCCCTCGTTGTCATCATTTAATAATCCAAGAGATGCACATGCCTCCTGAAAAGTGTTATAAATCTTGCCATCAACAGTATGCAAGTCTTCATAGCGTTTAGGTCCACGCACATGTGCGAGTAACATTCTTAGATACCATAATTCACCAGAAGTACGATGCACAGAATTCAAACGACCATACTTAGTACCTCGCTTTCTCTTCCTCCAAAAATATTTATCTTTATTCCAAACAAAAAATTGAGGAATTTCAGAATAGGTACACTTCCTAGCATCAGGATCTTCTTGGCACAATTGAAAAAATGCTTCTAATTTACTATTCTTAACAGCAGCCTTTTTCACGATATTCTGCAAATTTTGATTTCAAATCAAAGCTGATATATTTTTCATTGGGTAGGTGCAAAGGTAATCGCTCCACTGAAATACTACGGTAATGAATATTAAAACCAAAAATGCGGTGTGCAGCCTTAACAGCACAAACATATCTGGAAAAAAAATTACATCAGATAACATAAAAATAAAATCTAATTTTATCTAACACATATAATAGAGAAGTGTGTATAATTTACAAACCTGTCATCCAAATACATTTTAATCTCATCTTTATTCTGCTGTTGCTGAACATTAGAACCAAAATCATTGTTTGACTGAATTTGAATAGTTGCTCTATTTGGTCCTTTTAAACAATATTTGAACAAATACTTCATACATCTACCATAGTTACAAACTTTAACATTTATGTGACATTGATATCAGACCAATAAATTTATGTTATAAGACACAGCCAATCTGTTATCCAGAGTAGCCTTACGCATAGTGACACTGTGTTTAAGTTGACACCTTTTATACACCGGAAAATCAAATTGATCAAACATAGTTTGTGTGCAGTACCTGTAAAATATATTTAAAAATAAGTGTGATAAATAGTTAAAACAATGTACAGTGGAACAAAAATTATAACACAAAAAATAAAGAAACTTACGCTTTTGAAAAATTTCTAATACATTTTGAACTTTTCATGCAAGGTAAAGAAGTAAATAGAGCACCACGGGGACCATGTATCATGAACTTTTTGACAGCTACATAACAAAAATGCATCATTCTCTTCATCAGGTATTTCAGCACATACATATTTATCAATATTTCTTCTCAACTTTGCCCGAGAATTTTCATCCAACCATATAAGCATATGTGCATGTGGTAAACCACGTTTCTGGTATTCTACAACATATAGAACTGCATGAACAGAACTATAACTGTCAGTATCTATACAAAATACAACATTCTTGAAAACTTGAATTCAAAAGCATTCACTTACCATTTGTACATTTACCAAAGTATCGTTTCTTCTTGATGTCATTACACAACTGATCAAGTTTAAGTTTAATAACCCTGGCAATAATGTCAGGATAATTTTTCGGAGTAGTAATTGGTAACAATGACATCATCTTTAAAATTTCATTACAATATGGATTGTATGTCATAGTTAAAAATAAATCCGGATAACCAATATGACCACAAATAGATAGAGAATTAAGAAAATTTTGATACATATAATGTACAGAACCAACAAATGTAGCAGGTAAAATATAACCTTATCCAACAGTATCCGGATCAACAGTGTCAGACTGCTTCAAAATATCACATAAATTATTTTACAATTCGCTGCGAAGTTGTTTTTGGTTACAATGTAACCACCAAAGCCTTGACTGTTCAATAGCTGAAAATGAATCAACAACTAACTGCTGGTACAAACGTCCACCAAGATGCATAGTGAAAGCTATGAAATAAAGAATAGAAAAAATATTAAACAAATAATATTATTAAATAAATTTGCAATTGATTATAACACAAAATATGTTACCTTCATCAAGTCTGACTTGAAATATGTAGGAATAATATTCCCTTTGAGTCAAAGTTTTCCTCTTCTTAGATTCACTGTATTCAATCTCATTTTCATGATCATCTTCATCTGAATCTTGATCTTCATTCTCTTCTTTAACATTTTGATAATATATCTCCTCATGGTATCCATCCGCACGATATGGAAAAAGTAATGGATACTGAAGTGACATCATCAAAGGATGAAGGTTACTAATTATCTTCAGAAAGCCAGATTTAGTTTGCACAACGATATACCTTTTTCCACATGTTTACGCATTATCACCAACCATAATAGCAGCAACTTCATTGGATGGCATCAGATGATTTTGTCTTCCATTTTCTGAGCGAGAAACTTTCATAACAATTTTCAAGTTAACTATACTCTCATATTTGAAACGGTCTCTAGCCATGCGAAATAATTCCACCAAATGGTTATTGTTGTCCAACATTTTAAGCAAACCTTCAAGGATTTCAGGATCAACTGCATCTGCATCATGAACATTTATGGATCGGATACGATTATTGATCTTATTCTCTGTGTCATAAATATAGAGCTGGTAAAATTTAGGCGATTCACCACGATTAGGCAACAAACTCCCAAATCTATGGTGGTTAACACCATTCAGCCTAAAGACATACGGAGCTCGACCACTATTTATACTGTGATCAATGTTTCCACCGATAGATGTAAAAGACAGCATAGAATTGTACATTCTTATACACTTTCGAAAATGTGGTCCTTTAACTTTGTCATTATGAAAATCTACCAAATATTGATGTGTTGGTGGAGGTGGATCAATTTTTATTTTTCCTTTCTTGCAGCATATCGAGAAAACTAGTTTCTCTTTTTGGCACTGTTTGTTAACACGTTCCTCTGTCCACAATCTGGCATGACAATTTTCACACTGTTCCTTTGGAAATCCAAGACTATGATATTCAGGGCAAATAGAAGTCTCAATATTTGAATTATGAGAAGGTTGTTTTGCAGAAAGTGAAGAATGTACAACATCAATATTATCTTCATCATCACTTGAGCTATTAAGAAGCTCATTATCCATACCATTGTCATCAGAGAAGTTATTATGCTCAAAATTTGCAGAAGGATCAGGCTCAGGTTCCCAATCATCATCTGAACATGTGTCCAGATTAGATAACTGCTCAAGTTGATCTATAAAGTTGAACATGTAATTAGGCAACTTCATAAAAAATAAATTATATATCAAATTTGCAGAACAATAAATATCATAAATTAATTCCAAACTAACAAATCAATAAATATTTACCTATAATTTCAAAGTCATCGTTGATATTGGTTACATTATCTTTACATGAGTAAGAGCATGAGTTTCCTTTATCATGACCACAGCCTTGAACTAAAACACAAACAGAATAACAATTAACTCCAAACTAAAAAATCAATAAATTACAACAACAACAAATCAATAAATTAACATAATTATAAAGATTCAATCATATTGTATATTACTTTACCTGAAACAGTAGTATATGCAGCTTTAAAAGTGTTATCAAGATTTCGAGGTTGAATTTGGCCTACAGAATATGAACAATATTATAAATCTACATTAAAACAACGTGTAAACATATGATAGTACTGAAGTAATTATATTGAACTAAGATTCTATGTTATTATTAATGCTTAGGTTCTTAATCTGGATATAGTGATTGACACGTGTGTGTA
>JAUEJK010083702.1:0-11816 GCA_032274865.1 Eryngium alpinum | reverse complement strand
TTTCGTTTTCGGAAAACTCGATTTCAAAATTCTCTTGTTGTTCTTCAGAAATCTGAGAATCATCAAGATGTTCTTTTCCTTTTAAAAAACTCATTTTAAAAGCAAATTTTTTAACCACAAAAATTAATCTGATAATGAACCATATAAATGGTTCATTTCATTGTATCTTTATCAAGCCTGTAACTCTACTTAAAGGGAAATTATCAATTAAATGATATATTTCAAATTAAGTTTAAATATGAGTTCCTAAATCAACATTCTAAGTCAAGAGGAAGGTTTAGACTATTTTCAAACCAAGTCGATTTTATCTCATATATTCTAAATGTTTCATTCTCATAATGAATATTAGAACTAGTCCTTTAACATGTTTATCAAAATATGAGATCAGTTACGAGACCAAAAGTTTTACGAAAAGAACATTCCATTTTTTAAACATACCCAAATCGTAAACTTTATGTAGTAAAAAAATCTGTAACTAAGCCTTCACTAAACTCTTGTCACAATATCTTTATTTAGGAAACTCCTAATCTTTTATAAAGATCAGTCTAAGTGTTTACGCCTCAATACCTATTTTATATGAACACTTATCTCGAATCCAGTCATTAAAATATTTTGCAGTCGTACCAAAAATTCTTGACCTATGTTTTTAGACCTCCAAACCAAAAATCATTTATGTGACTAAAAAGTCAAACTCCAAGTCAAACCAAAGTCAAACATCGATCTATGGCTGAAACAGCTGATTCGAGAGTCACAAAGTCAACCCACACACATTAGAACACTCATACATATTTTTTAATTACTATTTATGTGGTAATTATCTGCTATGTGATTAATTACGAATTAATTGTTATATGATTATCTGTATATATCTATGGGGGTGTTTGTTTACAGCAAATAAGTGGCTCTACCACTTAAAAAAAAGTACCAATATAGGTACTTTTTTTTAAAATAAGTACTTTTTTTTAGCATTAACAAACACACCCATATTGTATTTCTAATTATATATATATAAGCACACACTCACATTTAAAAAGAAAAGTAAAAAATATTACTTTAATACACACACACACACGTTTTACTCCATTAGTCAAAGTCATCCCCCACTACCAAACATTTTCAACTCTTATACTTTCTCCACCCACTAATTCTCTCTCCTCTTACCTCATTAGTCAAGTCAGTCACCTACCCTCCTACTTTTCAACTCTTTTACTTTTTTCACCACTAACTTTCTCTCCTCTTACCTCATTAGTCAAGTTAATCACCTACCCTCCTATTTTTCAACCCTCTTACTTTCTCTACCTACTCTTATCATTTTCTCTATTTTGTTTTATTCCAAACTTCAACTCCACATGTTTTTCTCATTTTCAACCATTTCCACCACTCAAGTATTTTCACAAATACCCTAAACTTTCCTTAATTCTATTTTCACCCCAATCCCCCTCTATAAATAGAATTCATTCTCTACCAATTGCTTCACACCTAATACACCACAAATTTCCTTACACTTACTATAGTCATTTTGCTCCACACACCATAAACTCCAAGAAATCTCAAACACTTATATTTATATATCCTTAAGATTTCTTCTCACTAAGCCTATACCTTATATACATTATATATATACCCATATATATACACTTATCAAGCTTAGTTCGATTATATCATTCTCACCTTTAAAGTGAGAATTCGGCCCTTCATGAATGTCCATCCAAAGGCAATTTTTTCAAGTCTTTTTAAAGCTTATTTCGGGTCCGTTTGGCATCTACATAGTTCGGCCTATACAAGGTGGATTTTTCGAAGTCCTTCATCCACTTTTCGGTGTTCATCCTCTGTTAAACATAGTATACTAGGGTGAATACAAATATTTGCAACTTTTTGTTATTTTCTGCTTTTCAAATTCAAAACAAAGTAATAACTATAAAGATGTATACCTCAGGTTTGACTTTAGACTGTTTTAAAGAAATGAGAGGTGCCTCAAAGGTAGAATCAGATTGTGTAGGAATCTGATCCATAGATTCAGAAGGAGAAGAAGTTAAAGTAGAAGAGGGAAGATCTCTAAAAGAAGAAATTACCTGAGTCATATGGCGTGGGAACATATATGGGGTCCTACTTGCACATTTCTTAAGTATGTCAGAGAACAACTTCATCCCCTGACTAGGACTTGTAATGCATAAGTCCTTAACATTTTCATCACTAAGCTCAGGTAAATCTAATTGAGGGAACTGATGATTAACAATCAAAGAAATGAACCTTGGAAAGTAAACTTCCTCACTTCTTATTGATATTGGTCCTCACTTAATTACCAGGTCATTGAAGATCATTTCACCAATGTTTATATCAACATTCCTAATTATTGCATAAGCAATTCTCAAGGTTAAAGAAGTCATCACTTCAAAATTAGAGCACTTAGCAGCAAAGACTATAGTAATGGTGTCAAACAGATATGACAATTCCCTATTGGTATTAACTCTTGTAAGATCTTTGAATTTCAGATTATCAGGATTCTCACATGTATAGCCCTCAGTTTTGAGAAATTCTAACAACTCACTATCACTTGGGAAAGCAGAAAGATTATCATTTGGTAACTCTAGAGCAGTATTAATAGTGGAAGGATTCATCTTGGTGACCTTGAATGGTGAACTCAATACCCACAATAGCAACACCATCCTCACCAGCAACGAACTTAGCATAACTCCACACCTCAATGAGTACAGACTTGACGATTGGAGGGTTGGAAAAGATAGCCTTTAAGTACTTTCAATTGATTAGAAACTCCATTATTGATTTGAAACAAGTATCAACAGCAGTGACATCGGCAAAACCTACAAAATTAGTTGTAGGAACTACCAAACTCTAATTCAATCTCTGAATAACTCTTGGGGCCATTTTTGCTTGAAAAACGATTTGAAAAATTAGGGTTGGCTTTGGAGAAAATCGCAGTTCAACCATTTCTGTAAGCGTAAAGTGTTAATAATTTGTGGAAAATATATTTGAACCCTTCGATTTTGTCTCGTGACATGATTCAAAGTGAATCGTTGGTTTCATTAATTGGTTAACTACCTTTTTACCCTTTAGCGAAAATAGTCCGCTGACAGTTAACTGTATCAATGGAGAAAATTGTACCATGATGAGTAAAATTTTCTTTCCTTGAAGTAGTTAACTGTTATTTAATTTAAAGAAAAATTAATTTACAAACTGAATTTAATCCTAACAACGTCATTCTCAAACTAATTAATGAATCATTTCTGATTTAATAATTAATTTTAAAATATCATTTATTACAAATAAATTCTCCCCTGATCCCAGTCTTTTGGGGACTGAGATGGGCTGCAAGAAATCATTCAAAATGTATTCAAAAGAGTTTGTAAATTAAAACCGAGCACACAAGTGATGTAACAACCATGTACACGTTTCATTTCAACCTTCAACACCATCAAATTATCTCAGTTACAAACATAAATTCCTAAGTCATGTCATCAGGTTATCAATCATTAAAAACAAGTAAATTTCTAACCTTAACATTAAGAATTCATGTTTACCATTCCCAACTGGCCTACCAACTTATTGAAGGTTCCTTCATCAAGAGCTTTGGTGAAAATGTCTACAATCTGTTCATTAATAGGAATAAAATGCAGTTCAGTTGTGCCATTTAAAACATGCTCTCTAATAAAGTGATACCTTATGTCAATATGCTTGTTGTTGAATGCTGCACAGGATTTTCAGCTATGGCTATGGCACTGGTGTTATCACAGAAGATTGGAATCCCTTTGAATATGAAACCAAAGTCTTGAAGCTGGTTTTCATCCACAAAATTTGAGCACAACAACTCCCAACTGCAATGTATTCAGCTTCTGCAGTTGATGTGGAAATTGAGTGCTGCTTCTTACTAAACCAAAAGACCAATCTTCCACCAAGAAATTGACAGCTACAAGTTGTGCTTTTTCTGTCAATTCTACAGCAACCATAGGCAACATTAGAATTGCCCACAAGATCAAATCCAATTCCCATTGGATACCACAATCCAAAGCAAAGAGTTCATTTGATAAATCTCAAGATTCTTTTGGTTCCAGCCAAATGAGACTCTTTTGGATTTGCTTGATACCTGGCACACAAACAAGTAACAAACATAATGTCAGGTCTACTAGCAGTTAAGTATAGAAGAGATCCAATAATCCTTCTATACTCCTTTGGATCAACATCTTTGCCATCTTTGTCTGGATCCATCTTCAAAGCAGTTGATATAGGAGTTTTTACAAGCTTGCAATCAACCATATCAAACTTCTTGAGTAATTCTTTGGCATACTTCCCTTGATGAATGAAAATACCATTAGGGGACTGCTTGATTTGCAATCCAAGAAAATAAGATAATTCCCCCATCATGCTCATCTCAAACTTGCTTTGCATAAGCTTGGAAAACCTTTCACAAAGGCCTTTATCAGTGGATCCAAAGATAATGTCATCAACATATATCTGAACCAAGATAATATTGCCTTTATGCTTCCTGAAAAGCGAAGTCTTGTCCACAACTCATCTAGAAAACCCATTTTCAATCAAGAATTTTGAAAGAGTATCATGCCAAGCTCTAGGAGCTTGCTTCAATCCATACAATGCCTTTTCTAGCTTGTAAACATGATTTGGCAACTTAGGATTCTCAAAACCTGGATGTTGTTGAACATAGACTTCCTCCTCAAGCTTTCCATTTATAAATGCACTTTTCATATCCATTTGGAATACCTTGAACTCTGAATGAGCAGTATATGCAAGGAATATCCTTATGGCTTCCAATCTTGCTACAGGAGCAAAGTCTCATCAAAATGAATTCCTCTCTCTTGAAGATAACCTTTAGCAACAAGCCTAACTTTATTCCTTGTCACCACCCCTGATTCATCAAGCTTATTTCTGAAAACCCATTTTGTGCCAGTAACAACTCTCCCCCTATGTTTAGGCACCAATTTCTAAACTTCATTCCTCTCAAATTGATTGAGCTCCTCTTTCATGGCCAGGATCCAATCTGCATCACCAAGAGGTTCGTCTACAACCTTTGGTTCCATTTGAGAAAGAAAGCAAGCAAACAAGCATTCATTTGCAGTTGCATTTCTTGTTTGAACTTTAGAAGACGGATTAATGATTAGCTCTCTTACATGATCTCTAGACCATACATTCTTGCTCCTTACTCTTTCTCTTCTAGGACTAGCAGATGCTCCCCCTAAATTATTGTTTGGACTTTATTCAAAATATCCCCCTTGATTTGAGCTTGCATCAGGTGACACATTATTTCCAGAAGAATTCTCCCCTCATGCTTAATCCTCCCCTGAAGCAGGATTCTCCCTCGATGCTTCTTCTTGATTTCTCCTTTCATTTTCTCCCATAGAAATTTCAACATTTGGACTTGGATTGAAAGGAGTTACATCAGGAGAACTTTCATCTGCTTCTTCATCATTATTCTCATCAATTTCTTCATTTTCAAACCTCATGAAATCCTTCATCTTGAAGTCCATACATAATATAATCATCAAAGGAGACATGAATGGATTCAATAACTATTTGCAACCTGAACAAGTAGACTCTGTGTAATACCCCAGATATATAAATATTGGTTATATAACTATCATTAATTATATAATTAATATTAGCTTATATCCTAATTAGTTTAGAAAAAGAAAATAAAAGAAAATTGTATATAAGGGTTATTAGAAGTGTTAACCCCATTATTTGCCGTTCGCTCTGTTTAACGTTCGCTCTTGGAGAAACAAAGGTTTAGGAGGAAAAAGTTAAAACGCGGTCTATTCTGGAATCCATGTTCAGTGTATTACGATTTCCTTATGTATCGTATCGTTGAATTGGTTGTCTAACTAGGCTTAAATTTGATATCTTTGATTGTCTGTATTGCTGTCTTTGTTTCTCTGCAATCTATTTGCATAGTTTATCGATATTTGACATGTTATTATCCTTTATTAATTCATTGGACACTTTGATGATAGTTTTGGATCAATTCTGATCTTGGTATAATTTTTTTTTTGCTAAATAAATAATTTTATAATTAAATAAAAAGGAGTTACATAATCTGGGGGCATACCCCGCTCGAATAATAGTCTAGAATAACATCCCTAGGTAACTAATACTAATTAAGAAATAGTACAACCAAAACTAATCTAAGTAAATTAGTACAACCAAACAACCAAATCCGGGTTTTTCCTAAAAAACTGCCTAAGTTGTCTAAGCCCAAAAAGCCTTTCTCGAACAGCACGGCGAATGGAGAGTGTAATCTCAGTAGCAGATTTAGGAGTAGCATTGTGCATTCTATCATTCCATTCCCACCAGATGAAGTACACAGCTGCTGCCAGGAAAAGGCAGCGTATGTGCCCATTACAGAGTTCTCAGACATGTCTCTGCAATATTGAAGAACTTCACTCCAAGCAGGTGAAGAAGTTAGAGGCAATTGGTTGTAAATATCTGTTGTGAAGACACATTCAAAAAACAGATGTGGTAATGATTTAGTTTGCATGCCACACAAACAACAACTCCCATCAACACCAATACCAAAATGAATCAACCTATCCAAAGTGTTTAGCCTGTTGCGAATAGCAAGCCACAATATAAAGGAGTATCGATAAACCTTTAATGGATTCTAGGAAACTCTATGCCACTCAACCAAACTGCTTCTGACCCGAATGGACTGCCCAATAGTAGCGATAAAGGCTTTATGTAACTGATCCCATAAGAGGCGATCGGGCCATGTGGTTGGTGTGATGTTGGAGTCCAAAATAAGACTACGTAGGTGGATAATAGTCAGGTGATTAGAACCAGGAAGAGACCAGGTTTGCCCCTGCAGGAAGTCCGATAAAGAAGCACGAACATCAGATTCAGCAAGTGAGACAACCTCACTCCCAAAACGAGTCAGTATAGGCACATTCTGCAACCAAGGGTCCTGCCAGAAAGCTATACTATGCCCATCACCAACCTCATAAGAGATGTATCTCATAACTAAATGACGTAGTCCTAGAATCTTACGGAGACTCCACGGGCACTGTAAAGGAATAGCCATCGTCCAAAAGGACTTTTTATACAGAAAAGTTCTCACCCAATTAACCCAAACTGAATTTGATTGAGGTTGAACAATCCTCCATAGCTGAAACATGATAGCTACTGAATTCCAAGTAAAAATGTCCCTCAGTCCAACTCCCCCCCTCTTACTTAGGCAAGCAACAGCCGCGCCACGAGACTTTATAGGAACAGCCAGATAGTTGCGGTCCAGACCAGAGAAAGCGGGAAAATAATGATTGAATTTTTTTTAGAACATTCTTCGTAAAAAACAGATGCCCCAACCAGTACCCCTGAATAGCAGATGGAACAGACTTTATGAGTTGCAATCTTCCCGCAAAAGAGAGAAATCGAGATGTCCAACATAACTTGCTGAGCAAAGGGATGCAATCAGAAGCTGACAGTTTAGAAGTGATCAGCGGCAGCCCTAGGCAGCTTATAGGCAGCGTGCCCCAAGAGAAACCAGAAACCTGGAGAGCTTTATGCACAGTAGCCAAAGGCACGTTAGCGAAAAAACAAGTTGATTTAACCACATTAGCCTGCAGGCTAGAAATGCTACTAAAAACGGAGATTCCATTTAATAAAGTAGTAATGGAGATTTCATCCCCTTTACAAAATAACAAGACATCGTCCGCAAATATTAAATGATTTAGCTTAGCTCTTTCCATCATCCAATGATAGGAGAAGGAAGGCCCCGTTGCAACTTTCGTCATTAGGCGAGAAAACCCCTCCATAACAAGGACAAATAAGTAAGGCGACAATGGGTCTTGTTGACGGAGTCCTGATTTCCCCGGAAAGAACCCTTCAAGACTGCCATTACCTTTAACAGAGTACATCGGAGATGAAATGCAAGCTTTCACCCAATTTATAAATTTGAACGGAAATCCCGTACGACTTAGCACAACCAACAAATAATCCAAATTTAGAGTGTCAAATGCTTTCCTTATGTCCAGATTAATGGCACATCAAGGGGGCCAGTATTAAGGTGATAATTCCTACATAGAACTTGTGCAAGAAGGATATTGTCACCAATCACTCGCGACGACATAAATGCATTCTGATTTAGAGAGATCAGAGTCCCAATTACACTTTTAAGCCTTCGAGTTATCATTTTTGACAAGCATTTATAAGCCACGTTATAACAGGAGATCGGTCTGAAGTCCGAAATTGTCGTTGGAGTGCTAACCTTCGGAATCCGGGCTATAGCAGTAGAACTGACAGTATTTGGCAGGTGGAAGGACGTAAAAAATGAGAGAATCGCATTTGTAAAATCTTTCCCTGTTTCCTTCCACGTGGTCAAGAAAAACTCCGGGGTAAAACCATCTGGGCCCGGACACTTTCCCTTAGCCATTTTCTTTAAAGTTAAAAAAACATCTTCAGTGGATAAAGGCTTCTGTAAGAATTGAATCTGAGAATCCGAGAGAGAAGGCAACATCAGGCCTTCCGGGATGGGAGAAACAGAGGTTTTTGAGCCCAACAACAACTTGTAAAAATCAACCGCAATTGAAGAAAATTCTGAAGGATCATGTGTTAAAGCACCTGACTCATTCTCCAAAGCAAGGATTTTATTAGAATTCCACCTTTGATGACATTTATGGAAGAAAAACTTATTATTATTATCTCCATTTTGTAACCAGCATATTCTGGATTTTTGTTTAAGCAGACTTTCCTCATGAGCAATAGCAGTTGCAAGAGACTAACAAATAGAAATTTCCTTTTCCGATTCAGATAAGGTTGGCGGACTGTGCATTTGCAGTTGAAAATCCAGCAGCTCCTTCTTAGCATCAAGAATCTTTTGTGACAGCAAGCCATTCTTTTTGTTTAACAGAACCAGTGCACCTTTAACTCTCTTTAACTTAGCAGTGAGAATAAACCAGGGGTCTCCATGAATGGGAAACGACCAAGCTTTGCACACAATATATTCAAACTCATGTAACTTAGCCATAAAAGAGAAGAACTGAAAGGGGTTCCCTTTTCGGCAAACAGGCAGACCCAAAGAGACCGATGCCGGCGAATGATCAGAAAGACCCCGAGGATGGAAGGTAGCCGGCTACAAAAAAAAAGCCTGGTGCCATTCAGGATTCACCATGATACGATCCAGCTTCCTAACAATAGGCCCTTCCGATTGTTTATTCCACTAAGTGAAGTGAGAACCCACAGCTCGAAGATCATAACAACCCAAAGTGTCAACACAATCTTTAAAATCTTGCATACCAGATTCCCAAGTTCCGTTTCCCCCTTGATTCTCATCCAAGTCTAAGATCGAGTTGAAATCTCCCGCTAAACACCAAGGAGCAGTAGTATTAGCATTTATGGAAATTAAATCACTCCAAAGTGTTCTCCTATCCACAACAGTGTTGAATGCATACACAAACGATATTATAAAAAAAACGGATCTCCAATTTTATTAACACGACAATAAATCATTTGAGCTGTAGAATGGACCATAGAAACATCCCAAAAAAGCGTATTCCAACGCAGCCAAATGCGCCCATTAGAATGACTAGAATAATTAAAAACACAGCTCCAAGAGCTAGCTAAGAAATTAGAGATAGTGCCTGAATTATTTTCCTTAACTCGGGTTTCCAAAAGAGCAATCAAGGAGACCTTGTTGCTTAACAAAAATTCCTTAATGTAGGCTTGCTTATTATTCAAGCCTCGTACATTAAAGGAGCAAAAATTCATATAAATATTAAGAGGGTGAAGGGGTTTGCGACCCCTTATTCCGCAGTTTGCGATGAGCATTTTTTGACAGTTTTTTATTACTAGCAGTCTGCCTTTTTCCCCCTTTTGCATCCACCTCATCCACTTGAGTCAGATTCAGAAAGGTATGTCTGGGAGATGGTGATGAATCATCAAATTCCGGAACAGAAGTAACTTCTTTACATTTAATCGAATTAACCAATTCTTTAACATGAGTACTGTCTAAAATTTTGTGACTAGGAACAGAAGGACCAATGTTTGGCTGCCCCAAAACATCACTAGGCATAGGACTAGGGTTCGACTGCCCCAAAACATCAGTAGGCATAACTAACTGATCCTGAGACGAAACATTCACAAGCATAGACTCCAATGGTTTGTGTTTTTGAACCCAAATCGACTTTTATTTAGGACACGCACTCTCTGGATGGCCAAGTGAATTACACACCGTACAAACAATAGGTTTAATAGGATACTCGACAAGCACCTTAACCGCAGACTTACTGCCAGTCAACGGGTCAATCACAGTGACCATAATTGAATCCGGCAAAGGATTACCAACCACATAATCAACACACAATTTTGCAAATGATCTAATTTTAAGTTGCTCAGTAAATTTATCAGCACATAAAGGCCTGCCTATGGCACTTGCAAGAAAACTGAGACCCTCACGAGTCCAGTAGCAATCAAGGATATTAACAAATTTGACCCAAAGTGGCATATTGCTAACCTGTGAAGAAGAGGTACTAAGGCAGTCTTGAACATCAGTCGCTTACCAAACAACCAAGTACCCTTGGACAAGATTGCATTCTTCGACGCCACATCCTCGAATTTAAACACATAAGTACCTTTTTCCTTTAAGGAAACACTCACCAGTCCTTTAGTACTCCAAGACTTTTTTGCAATAGCAGAGACCGCTGGGAACGGCAGGCTCCCCTTGGTGAAAATTCCCAAAACACAGAACTTGAGGTTAACAAGACCTTTCTTAAGAATTTATGTTGGAGGTTCAACAACAGTTTGACCCGATTTGAGGGGATGATAGTCAAAGTGCAACCCCGAAAAACAGGAGGGCGAAGATTTTAGGATTTGGCTCCAGGTTTTCCGAGGAGTTTCAACAGGTCCCTTTTCACCATCAACAACATTCTCTAACATTGTATCTTCCATAAGCTTAGGTTCATTGGGGGGAACTAGCTTCTGTCCACCGTCTAAGGAGGAAGAACAACCTCCATTGTTAGCCACAACATTTACTACAGGATTTTTTGGTGCGATTGGCAAACCAAAATCATCAAAACGGGCCGGAGCGGCACCCAAGAAGGAGTTAACATCGTCAAAAGTGAACCCCTTAGCTTTAATAAACTCATGTAATTTCTGATTCTTCCTTCTTTCAGCTATAGCCGCTTCCCGGTCAGCCAAAGTAAGGTGAGCAACAACTTTAGCCTTCACTCGAAAGGAGGCCTCTTCATTAGCACGAGCTTGAGCCACGACTTCTTAAACATCTCAAGTTTGAGTTACAGATTCAGCAGTATCAGCTGATCCCCTTGAGGGAGCTTCAGTGTGGACTCGAGGAGCCTGCACATTACTAGGGTCAGATTCCACTTCTTGAAGAATAAAATTTATCTCATCGTTGGCCATCCCAACATTAGAATCATCCGCACGAGCAACACCATAACGGGCAACGAAACCATCAATGTCAAGAGGTTCACCCTCAGAGCATACATTCGTGAATTGAGAGACCATTTTGCAACAAAAAAGGCGTAGAGAGAAGAGAAAGCAAGAAAACGTTAGGAGGAAAGGGGATCGGAAAGGAGGCGGCCGGCTTAGGGTTTTGGTAAAGGAAAAAATCAAGGGCTAAATTAGTTAAGAAAAGGATCTGAAGGTTAATAAAAAAGGAAGGAAAAAAGGAAATGAAAAAGAAAAACTTTCCTTCTAACTAGGAAGTAGAAAGAAGGGAGAGAGTTTTTCCCACATTTTTTTCCTCCCGAAGTTAGCTCCTTTTGGTATAATTATTGGACATTTGTTCTATCAGTTATTCGTTCTGTGATCATTAGTTACGATTATTTGGTCCTAAAATGACC
>JAUEJK010083596.1:0-11817 GCA_032274865.1 Eryngium alpinum | reverse complement strand
TGCAAGAATAAGTAATCTGTATGAAATAATTCTCTCAATTAGAGCTAGAATTGCGTATCTGATTTATGAAGAATAATTCCCTTTATATAGTCGTAGATTAGGGTTTCAGATCTGAGTTAGGAATTAAAATCCTATTATGTTTGGTAATTGTCCTTACCTTATCTATTTATTTCTTGCACCCCAAGACTAGGAATCATTACTTGATTGACATACTGGATTCGTTCCCTTATTTAATTAGGGTTCCCGCACCTCCTTAATTAATTTATTAGCCGTATTGGGCCATTGTCGTATTGGGCTTAGTAGGAATTTATCCCTCTTATTATTTAGGCTTCCATGCCCTACTTTAGATCCAGTCCGATCCGAATAATATTAAATAATATCCGCTTATAATTAATTGGGTCGACCCCTATTTTTGGGCCCCCTACACCTAGGAAAGAAGCCTAAGTGTTGTTTTAGAACACTTAAAGCCTAAATATTTGAGGAGCTCAGGTGTGCCATTTAAAATACTAGTTGAGAAGTTTGAAGAGCTGTAGAGAAGGCCTTCAAAATAGCTTGATGCGGTAAAATTTGGAGCTCTAACAAGATATTGCTGAAGAATAAGGGATAGAAGCTGAAGAAGAGAGCTGAAGCATCCGAGACCTTGCCAAAACTAGCCAATGTGTGATACTGCCTCATTAAAAACCTTACCAGGAAAATCCGGTGGGAAAAAACCATGATAGGAAAAAAAGAGTGCAACTCACACTGTCTTGCTTATAGGAGCACGCTTGCAGTTCACGTGGACACTGCTATTTGGTTATAAGAGCTGTTGAAAACTGGAGCTCAAGATTGAGAGCTCTTCTCCAAGTTGTTGTTTAGGTCTTGCCAGACTATTTGATGATGTCCGAAGAGTATGAGGTCTTTGGTAAAAAGAAAGCTCATCTGAGAAATAACTTAAAGTGTTTAAACATCATAATAGAATTGCAGAGAATGACTTTAAAATAGCTTCTCGAGATATTTCATGGAGCTCCTGCAAGTTGTTGCTGCTGCTTGCTGGAGATGGATAGAGAGCTAAGGCATCTGAGAGCTCAACATAGCTTTTGTTAAAGTCATTGAGCTATTATGATTTAAATTTGGGAGATGGATTTCTTGAAAGGGGACTTGTCCCAAAAAAGACCTAACAGCAGCTGCTTGATCCATGAATATCAATAGGCCACGAAGAGTGGGTCAAACTACCCCTGAATGAGTTGAAGAAGAGTCCAGTTCTTTGAGACCAATGTTGAACACCTCGAAAAATAACTTGTGGATACTTGCCCTAATCTTGTAGGAGATAGATCTTAGAGATAAATTGGAGGTCCCATAAGCTGAAGACCTGATTTCTAGGAAAGAGTTCTGGAGATCCTGCAAGCAGGAGACCTTGTTCGCGGGAGATAAGAAGCCTCATGGAAAGAAAGACATGGAAGCACTCAACATAGGAGATGAAGCGTAGCTAATATTTTATCTCTTTTGAGTCAAAGTCTTTAGAACTGATTGACATCTAGTCAATGTAGACTTGATTGTATAAAATGCATCTTCATTATCTTGTAATGTTGTTGTTGGTTTAAATACAATATCTTTGGTGTACCAGTAAGGTGTTTAAGATGTTTTAGTTGAGGTCTTATACCTCTTGTAATATGACATGAATATTCAATTCTTAATCAACTAACTTTCTTCTTGCTTTAATAATACAGCTCTTAGTTTGTCAGATCTTGCAAGTTGTTATTGCTGTTTGCAAGAGAAGAAAAAAGGTCAAAGAAAAGAGTTGAGGCCTCTAAGAGCTTGATTAAAAGTAGTCAATATGAGACGATGCCTCATTAAAAACATTACTAAGAAAACCCAATAGGAAAAAACCATAGTAATGAAGAAAAAAAAGTGCATCTCACATTTACTATTACTCAAATCAGCAGCCCTTAAAGTCTTTGAGCTTATGTGGACGTTGTTCTTTGGTAGATCTGTTGAACAGTGGGACATAAGGTACAGAGCTCATCTATAGACTTTGAAAATATTTGTTCTTCCATGAGATAGTGAGAGCTACTTCGAATGTTTGGGGTTGTTGATGGCATAGAGATGTTGGAAAGGCTAGTGGGGCAGCTTTTAGTGATACGACTTAAAGCTCTGAGAAGTCATTGTTGTTGTTTCTGAGTCTTGCGTAGTTTTCACGGAGATCTTATGTGTAATTTACGGCGGTCTTGGATTTGGAAATCACGTCATCTTCATATAGCTCTCTATTTAAATTAAGTTGAGGCTTGAAGATCTTCGTAAAATATAATGACACATGACCTGAGCTGGCACCCAAGAGCTTATCAATATTATTCTTTAGGGCATTAGCCTGACCTTATGGTTTACATCAAGTTTGTGCCTTTCAATTGACTTTTGGAATCCCATGAATATTTGTAAGGGCTATCTGGATGTAATTGTGTACTCTCCTAAGAGTTTGACGATGTCTTTTCGTAGGACAGCCTCAGGTTTTATACCAATGTTGATGATTTTTATTTTTAAGGTCTGGTGGGTTCCAGGGTTAGCTCCTTCAAGATTTTGACGCGGTCTTTTCGTAGGACAGTCTCAGGACCTGTATCGATTTTGACGTTTTTTTATTTTTAAAGCCTGGTCGGTTGAAGGATTAGCTATGTTAAGAGTTCGATGAGGTCTTTTCATAGAACAGCCTCACGACCTGTACTAATTTTGACGGTTTTATGTTTTTAAAGCTTGGAGGGTTCCAGGATTAGCTCCATTAAGATTTTGACGAGGTCTTTTCATAGGACAGCCTTATGACCTGTACCGATTTTGACGATTTTTTATTTTTGAGCCTAGTGGGTTCCAGGATTAGCTCATTTAAGATTTTGACGATGTCTTTTCGTAGGACAACCTCAGGATCTGTACCGATGTTGACAATTTTTAATTTTTAAGGCCTGGTGGGTTCCAGGATTAGCTCCCTTAAGATTTTGACGAGGTCTTTTCATAGGACAGCCTCAGGACTTGACAGTTTTTGACTGTTTTTCTAGGATATGGCCAGCTTGATGTCCTCAAATAGAAGGCATTCACATGTTTGGATGTCCTTTTGTAGTTTAATCATTTCAGAAAAGGGTGCGGCCTTAGAGGTCACATCTTTTGTTTTATTCTTTATTGACGGTGAAAACGTAGCTCGTCATCATTGTCTTTAGAGGTCTTGGATCTTATATATGAGATCTAGGATATGGCCAGCTTCATGTCCTCAAATAGAGGGCATTCACATGTTTAGATGTACTTTTGTAGTTTAATTATTTCAGAAAAGGGTGCGGCCTTAG
Source organism: Eryngium alpinum (assembly GCA_032274865.1). NCBI lineage: Eukaryota > Viridiplantae > Streptophyta > Magnoliopsida > Apiales > Apiaceae > Eryngium > Eryngium alpinum. The sequence goes on along the minus strand of JAUEJK010083596.1, from coordinate 8,518 downwards.
AGATCATATCATTTGCGTTATTCTTCATTGACGACGAGAATGTAGCTCGTCATCATTGTCTTTGGAAGTCCTGGATCTTATATATGAGATCTGGGATATGACCAACTACATATTCTCAAATAGAGGGCATTCACGTTCCTATATGTCCTTTTGTAATTTAATCATTTCACAAGAAGGTGTGGCCTTAGAGGTCACATCATTTGCGCTTATCTTCATTGACGGTGAGAACGTAACTCGTCATCATTGTCTTTAGAGGTCTTGGATCTTATATATGAGATTTGAGATATGGTCCTCACTAGCTTTGTACCCAGAGGCAATGTCATCAATTAGGGAGTTAGAAGAACTGTTATTTTTAACTGAAGCTTCTCTTAGTACATGCAGAGCTCTTTTCTTTGATGAATTTTATCTTCCAGCTCTTTCTTTTGGAGCTATAGTGCCGGGAGCTCTTCATCATCATTGATTTGGGTAAGGGATCTCACGAGAGTAGATCCCAGCATCCTGGTCCTATTTATTGAAGTTAGGCATCGCTCGATAACACAAATTTTTCATTGGAGGCTCTCACAAGAGCTTCATCAGTTTTCTCAGGTCCTATCATTTTATGATGATGATCTGAGTAAACAACACGAGCACCATGGGTGACCTTTTTTGGACCTGCAAATTTCTGGGTTCCTGAAGTGACGAGAGTGAGAAATCACCTCATCATCAAGGAAAATAACTCTGGGATAAAACTCAGGAGGTGCACCTAGAGCCCAGTGCTTGCTGGAGCCATGTCTTAAACTGGCTTCAGCTATGATCTCCATTAGACAACAGAGACCTGAAGTGGATTAAGTGTAGAAACTTGAAAACAAAAATCTGGAGAAATTTTTGAGTATGAACTAGTAGGGAGCCCTCCTTCTAGCACCAATTATGAGAACAAGTATGGAGAATTAACTTTAATTAATATATCAATCCACTAAACATATATTTCCCCTGTTTGTCTTTGATTATAAGTTAGGTTATAAGTGGAAAAATAAAAAGTATCCCTCACATTACTTTTTGTTTTATCACTTATAACCTACTTATAATCAAATAGAAACACCCCCATTAATTAAGCCTTTTGAAGCTTGTTCTTATAAATGGAGGTTTTTCTCTCACATAACTAGTGTGTGTACAAAATTTGGGATCTTCCTCTCGGAGGCTAAGACCCCCTTTATAGGCAATCCCTAAACCTTAATACAAGATATTTACACAATTGTCCTTCTTTTAATTACATGAGCCTCCTTTATTAGCTAACACCTGTTATGATCCAAATTTTTCGGCCTAATCATTTTATGACCCAACAATCATATTTAACTTTTTTTATGGCTGCTCTGTCTAATTCGATTGAATTAGAGAATGCGCCATTCACATTTATTTTTCTCAATGTTTAAGAGGACCAACTAATCACTCCCATTGATATATCATACATATTCCACTATTCATTTATCTCACCTATGTGATCACCAGATTCATACACCCTTGACCATGTTTTCACTCCATAATAAACTTGAAAATTTTAAAAATTCCTTTAACCTAATTTATAAGTTTAAGTTTTATTGGACTTATATGTTTTAATAATATCGAAAGAATTTATGTAACATTTATTTTTTAATTATAAAGTAGAATAAATATTTATTTTTAATTTATAAACTAGAATAAATATTCATAAATTATTATACTCCATAATAGAGGAAGACGACACGAACTCATATCATTAGGGGCGAGCAAGAAATTTTAGAAAATTGGATATTCTTTTTTTTAATCCGGTATCCACTTTTAAAAGTCCTAAATTTTGGATATCTGATCCGAAAAAGTGGACAGGATATCCGATCTATTTTTTTTACTAAATATGGATCCGGATATGGATCATAAAATCTTTAAAACTGGATATCCTTATCCGATCCGGTTTTTAACTATATATATATATATATATATTATTTTAATTTACGTATACTAAAATTAACTATATATATATATTTCTAATTGATTGTTTAATTTATTTTATAATTATTAAATTATAAGAAATAAAATAAATTAAAAGTATTTAATATAAAATTTGTTTTGAGGGTTTCAATTTCTTGCATACTGTCTTCTTTGTCTTCTTCTTAAGTCTCAAAAGCAAAGTGCGATATGTCTTCCAATTTGAATGACAATATTGATTTAGTGAATCTGGATGCTATGGACAATAATAATCAGCCAAAAATCGATGGATTAGTTGGACAAACACAAGAAGTGATTTCAGAGAAAAGTACGAAAATTTCTAAAGCGCCATCGAAGCACAAGGAAAAATCACAAAAGAAATCAGAGGTAAGCGAGAATTCTTCACGTAACAGAAAGAATGCTTCACCATGGTGGGATCGTTATGTTAAGAATGAGGATCTAAATTTTGCTGAATGTATATATTGTCATAAGTTGATTGATTATAGTACTGGTAGTGAAACAAGTTGTTTGGCTAATCATACTAAGAGATGCAAGATGCTACCGACTAACTTAGATAAAAAGCAAAAAAAATTGAATATTGAATCACAAACTATAATGAATAAGGACAGAAGCACTGTGACTATTAGTGTTTCACGACCTTGGTTATTTAATCAGGACATTGCTAGAACTGCATTTCCAAGATGTTGGTCTTAGATGAGTTGCCTTTTATTTTCGTGGAGCGAGGGGGTTTCGTTCTTTTTGTAAGTCTATGCATCCTGAATTTTCTATTCCTTCTCGTTTCACTGCTGCGAGAGATTGTTATAATCTTTTTATTGAACAAAAGAGAAAGCTAAAAGATTTTTTCATGAAATTAACTTCGAGGTTTTGTTTAACAATTGATTCATGGACTTCAAGTCAAAATTTGAGCTACATGTGTCTTACTGTTTACTTCATTGATGATAACTGAAATTTGCATAAAAAGGTTATTAATTTTTGTTCTGTTGCTGGTCACTCTGGCCAACTTATTGGTAGAGCTGTTGAAAAGTGTTTGAATGAATGGGGTATTAAAAATATTATAATGTGACAGTATATAATGCAAGTTCTAATGATCTTACTATTAATTATCTAAAGAAACGATTTAATCATTGGGAATGTAGTGTTAGATGGGAAATTTTTGCACATGAGGTGTGCTAATCATATTTTGAATTTGGTTGTGAAAGATGGCTTGCATGACCTTTCTACTTCAATTGTGAAAGCTTGTACTTTCGTAAAGAATGTAAGATCTTCACCGGCTAGGCTACAAAAATTTAAGACTAGTGTTGAAGAAGAGAAGTTAGATAATAAAAGTCTTGTTTATTTGGATGTTTAAACTAGATGGAATTTCACATACACAATGCTTTAATCTGTTGTGAAATTTAAGAAGGCTTTTGCAAATTTGTTTATGGAAGATTCTACTCTTAGAACAGAAATGAAAAAGGTTGCCGGTGATATTACAAGTGAGGAGTGAAAACAAGTGTCCTTTTTTTTGCCATTCTTAAAAGTATTTTATGATGCTACTTTGAAGTTGTCAGGTTCACGTTATGTGACTTCTAATTATTATGCTAATGATATATGGTGTTGGTTTTGTGCTTTCCCAACATCTTTTACATGAAGATGAAAGTGTGAGGCATATGCATCTCAGATGAAGTTAAAGTATGACAAATACTGGGGTAATATCGATAAACTTAATTTATTTATCTTTATGTTTGTTATCCTTGATCCAAAAAAGAAAATGGTTTATGTTGATTGGATGGTAAAAACGTGGTTTGGGATTGAAAGAGTTGCCATTTTATCTGTTAATATAAAGAACACTTTGCGTTCATTATTTGAGTTCTATACCTCTTCTGTGCTTGATCCTAAAAGTATTGAGCAACAAAGTCATTCGAGTTCCACCTCTAGTGTCCGTACTAAAAACAAAGAAATTAAAAAGATATATTTGATTTTTCAGAATTTTGGGGTAGTACATTTGATATGGAAGTAGGTGGTGGTACCAGTGAAAAAAAAGTTGAGTGGGAGAGATATTTGGAAGATGAACGGGAATCTAATGAGTCTTGTCCTAATATCTTACAATGGTGGAAGGATAATAAGAAAAAATATCCTACACTTGCTAAAATAGCTCGAGATATTCTTGCTATTCCAGTGTCTACAGTTGCATCAGAATCTGCTTTTAGCACAGGAGGACGTGTTCTTAACTCTTTCCGTAATTCTTTAACTCCAAGAATGGTGGAGGCATTAATTTGCGCACAGGATTGGTTATGCACTTCTCATGATCCATTTATCATAGAGGAAAGTTTGCTCGAGATGAAAAAATTATAAGAAGGTTTGTTTAAATTTTAACTGTTGTATTAAATTAAGTTATGAATGTAATTTTTTTTCATATATCTAACAAACTTCTTCTTTAAATTATATGTATGAAAAATCTGACGATGGAACCGTTGACGATATTTTAGATGAGTAATATGTTTTGTTAGCAGAATTGGTGAGGTCTCTAGTTGATTTAGCTTATAGGTTCCAAATATTTATATTTATTTATTAATTTATTATCGACTTCTTTTATTTTATTCATGGTTGATTTACTGTGAGAATTAACATTGAACTCCGTTTTAAGAACTTTATAGATCGGTTTGGTTTACACTTGTCATTATTATTATAATAGGTTTATAATTATCTTGTTTATTTTTTATTTTGTGAGTTTTGTTTTTCTATTGTTATAGATCATTCATTATAAAAAAAAAACATCCATGTTCCGTAAAGCTTAATTTTTTATCGTATATTGGAATTGTTTATGATTAATAATTGATTATTGTCTAAGATTATAATAATAAAAATATTAATATTCTTATTAAAAAATAAAGAATCAAATACTAGATTTTATATATTAATTAAAATAGTTAAAATAATAAATAACATTAAAAATATTTTAATAAATATTAATTAAAAATATATTATTTAAAATGAATAAGGTTATATTCAATTTCCGATTATGTTAAATTGGATATCCAATATCCGAATATCCAAATAAACGGATTAAACGGATTAAGATAAGAAATTGATTTTTAATGATCCGAAAAATTAGATATCCGATTTTGCTGAGGTATCATTCATCGATCGAATTGATTGCCGCTTATTTTTTCAGAGTCTGCTTTATCTTTGAGTGACCTAATGGGATTATTTCTTATATAATTATTTCATTTTGGTGCAGCTTGGAAGTTGTTCAAAAACTTCTTCAGACTCTGAGCTGTTTGGATTCATTAGAGCAAGCCCAATGAGCTGGCTATTCCGCTAGTTAAATGCAATAGCTGCTGGCTACATTTGTTGAGTGCAGTGTAAATCGCCTCTTATATACATAGCCACATTAGTGAAAATAATAATAAATAAATGAATAGCTAGTCAAACTTTACTTGCGTTGGAGCTGCTCTTAGAAGTTATTTATTATCATGTTTGTTAAACACTTATAAGTGGCTGCAACTTATAAGCTAGAAAAAAAAAGCACCTATTTGATGCTTTTTTTTCAAGTTTTTTTTTATAAGTGATTTTCTCACTTTAAGTTAAGCCGTTTGGATGGGCTTAAAGCTGACTTATAAAAAAAAGCTTGAAAAAAACCCACCAAATAGATGTTTTTTTTTTTCCAGCTTATAAGCTGCAGCCACTTATAAGTGTTACCCAAACAGCTCCTATATGAACCTCTAACTTATAAGTTATTTATTATATGTTTGATAAGAAAATTATTTTAATTTATAAATAATTTATAAGTTGGATTTTATAAAGTACCTAGTCTTAACTTTCAACTTTTAAGTTATATTTGATTTATATTTTTAAATTAATTTATTAATTTTAAATTATAAATAACTTATTTTAAGGTAACTGTAAGCTAAACACCCTCTTAACTAGCTACTGGATATGAAAAGAAATACCGGCTCTATATTTTTTTCAAAATTAAAGTTCAACCATAATATTATAATTAAAAAATGTATATAAAATTATAAAAAGATCCATGCAAGAGCATTATGCGAGTTAAACAAAACTGTTAGAAAAATGTGTTTTGAATCTTTTGATCTAGAACGCTAGGGAATAAAATAAAGTTAGAGATAAAATAAAATTCAGATAAATATAAAAAATAAAAAAATATTTTATATTTAAAATATGAAATAAAATTAAAAAAATTAATATTATTTTATAATTTATTTTATAATTTATTTTATAATTTATTTTATTTATTAAATATTTAATCTCCTATTTTTAGTTATAAAGAAACACAAAACTAATCAATTTATCTCTAATTTTATTTTACTTTCTGAGATTTTTAATACACACTCTTTCCGTATTTAAAAATTGTATTAATTTCTTCGGGTGTTAAAGAAAAGTGAAAAAAATAAATTAGAAATCGGCAAAACTTATAATCAGATCTGCCCAACTTAAGATCTCTTGTATATCTGTTATAGGCCCAACATTGTTATTTTGAAACCCAAGCCTGCTATTTAAATAACTGGATTAGGGTTTTACCTATATTCTCTCATTCGAGCTCAGCTGCATCTGCCGTATATCTCTCTCCGACCGAGGTCAGTTTTCTCACTCCGTCCGTCTTCTTCTCTATATGTTATAGTGTGTGTGTGTGTGTGTTTTTGTATGTAATAATCGATTGTGTATTGATTCGATGTGCAGGTAAAGTAGAGAAGTAACCATGGCGGCCACTGCTACTGCTCCGGCTATTGTTGCTCCAGTTACTAATCCAACTGATGAGAATTTTGTTCACACTGATGTTATGCTCTTCAACCGTTGGTCTTATGACGATGTTTCGGTTAGTGAACTTTCTCCCTTGCTTTAAGAGTTTCAGTTTGTTGTTTGTTATTGTTATGAATGGATGAAATTGAACTTTTTTTGGTTGTGTATATGAATAATCTTATTTTCTTCCTATGGAAGATGTACACATCTGAGTAATTAGTTATATGCTAAAGCCTATTTACTTTTTAATTTTTGTTAAAAACCTTTGATTGATTGATTTGGCATAGAATTTGGTTCGGCATATCTGCATTTCATTGATGATTATTGGTCTTCGTATAGTATATATTTGTGATATTAGATGGGATTTAAGTTAATACGAGACTCCAATGCACTATAACCCTTTCTTAGTTATGCCAGAAGCCAGTGAACTAGTCTACTGGCTTCTAAGTTGTGTATTAGAGTGTGTTTGGTTCTTGGAAAATGTGGAGGTAAAACTTTTGTGAGGTAAAATGAATTACTTCTACTCATTTGTTTAGGAAGGGAAGTAGGAAGTAAAACATTTAGGAAGTAGAATAGAGTAAAAGCACATCAAATTTGTGCTGATTGCCTCTCATTTTACTTCATTTATCAAACACATAAAGGTTTCATTTTACTTCTTGTTATCTTAGTTGAATTCTATCTTACTCTTAACTTTGCATTGCCCTCTAAATTCGTAGATCCAAACACACACTTAGTATTTTTTTCGAGATACAAAATTTGATGCGGTGAATAATTTGTAGCTAATGTACTTACACATTTGTAGCTGTTATAAACTGTATATATAGTTATAGTTAAAGTTGTATGGAGCTAGGTGTCTTATTTTTATCTTCCATTATTTGATGATTTAAGATGATAAGCAATAAGAAGTGAAATATACACTAATTTAAGTGATAAATTGTCATATAGCGACTACTTATACCTGAGAATTTTAACATTGTTAGTGAGTTTTATACTTATGTGATATACTAAACGAATTTAGATACATATGATATATATGGTACTTGTTTAACTTTTGCTATTTGCAATTAAAGAATCTTACTGTGTGTTCTATTGGAGGTTAGGATACGGCCTTACTATCCTCTAATTATATGCAATATTAATATTACCTTAATTGTATTTGTACAGATTGGTGATATATCAGTGGAGGACTACATAACTGCAACTGCTTCTAAGCATCCAACCTACATGCCTCACACCGCTGGAAGATACCAAGCGAAGCGGTTTAGGAAGGCCCAATGCCCAATTGTTGAGAGGCTGACCAACTCTCTCATGATGCATGGACGTAATAATGGAAAGAAGTTGTTGGCTGTTCGCATCATTAAGCATGCTATGGAAATCATCCACTTGTTGACTGACCAAAACCCAATCCAAGTGATTGTTGATGCAGTTATTAACAGGTATTCATTTTATATAAAATGCCGTTTGAATTATCTGCACAGTTTTTGGGAAACAGTTGTCATTGTCATTATGAAAGTTTTGTTTTGGTTGCCATTACATTGTTACAAATTTACTGCATCACTTTTTCTTCATCATTGATAAAGATGTGACTGTGGTGTCTTTTTGTTGTTCAAACTCCCTAACTGTGTTTATGCCATTATCATAAAAAGACCAATTCTCATAATTCTGTGAATCATGACTGATAATTTTCTCCTTTATCTTTCAATACAAAGTGGTCCAAGAGAAGATGCCACCCGTATTGGTTCTGCTGGTGTGGTTAGGCGTCAAGCTGTTGATATTTCTCCATTAAGACGTGTCAACCAGGCAATATATCTTCTCACAA